>VYZR01025927.1:0-42267 GCA_013400675.1 Oxylabes madagascariensis
GTGTTAGGTCATAGGTTGGACTGATAATCACAGAGGTCTTTTCTAGCCTAATAGATTCTGTAAGTGTTTTGTACCTGTTCTCTCAAAACATGGCAAAGGGCTGGAGCTACCTCAAATTGCCTCTTGGTTGTACTGAGCAGAACCAGAAAAGACAAAGCTTTGCTGTTCCAGCCCTTGAAGGCTCTCCTTTGGCCTCATTCGCTTGGTCTTCTTGCAGAGTTACCCAATTTGGCTGGTAAAAAGGCTGATCCCTTGGTGATCACTGTGATCTCCGTCTTCATTGTCATGGTGGGCATCCTGGGCCTGGTGGGCTTCCTGCGATACCGCCAGCACAACAACCGCATGGAGTTCCGGCGCCTGCAGGACCTGCCCATGGTGAGTGGTGCCCTCAGCCCAGCCTGATGTGGGCTGGCTTGCCACTGACTGCTTTGCAGTTCTCCTTCTGCTGCATTAGCAATGCTTTGGGTATTTGCAGCAGCACCAATGCTGATCACACACTCCTGTTCCTCCTTAGGTCCCTCTCCTTCCATCCAAGGTTTGAATCAAGACAGCAAGTCTCAAGGCTGGGTACTAAAGAAGCTCTCTGCCTTCCCCTCACTCTGCAGGGGAATGCTGAGAGGTTAGAGAGAGGAAGGAGAGCTCCATCCAGGCTTGTCCTGAAATGACACCTTCCTAACCTCTCCTCCTGTTTTCTGATATATTTGCTTTGTAACTATGACAAAGCAGATTTTATACTCTGTTCCAGGGAGGCTGTCTGTTTGTCTGTGTTTGACCCTTTGGGAATATCAAAATATATGAGGGTTCCAGAGGCTGGACTAGCTCTGGGGAAGCTGCAAATGATTCCCTGAACTTTCTGGCATAGAGGACTACTGCAGCTAGCAAGCAAGCTGATGCTGTTTCAAGCTGAGTGGAGTTTTCAACAGCCAGAGTTTTCCACATCCCTGCAGCAGGCAGGCAGTTCCTGCACACACCTCTTCTCTCCAAGTGCTGCAGCAGGAGGGAGACTGACAGTTTAAAGATCCAGGAACTGCACAGTGACAGCATTTAGGTGGATGGCTGGGCTGAGAAAGCTGTGCTGCCTGCACAGCAGTCTCCCAGGCTGGGACCAGGATGCCATTGTGCAGACATCTCATTAAAGCACCCTCTTCTCTGCTTCTAGGATGACATGATGGAGGACACCCCTCTCTCCCTCTACAGCTACTAGGCAACCAGGCTGTCCACTGCCCAGAGGAAAAGGCCTTGAGGACTTGGTCCCAGACGATCCGCTGAGGAATGAGGGCTGTGATTTGCACACAACTGAAAGATCCTTTTCAGATGGTTTTTTGTTTTAGACATTTTAAATAGTTCAGTGTTGAAGTTTCTATGCTGCAAATCATAGCCCAAGTCTGACCCTTTTCTCCAGGCTCTCCTCAAAACAATGCTGTGAAGAGGTCTCCTGCTTTTAGTGTGGCAACCAATTAGCCAAGATAACCTTTGCCATGGTGTTCTGCATGGATCTCTTCTGTTCGTCTTGGTGGCTGCTGCCTTCAAAGGAGGGAGGCAAGTGATCCAGACTGGGGCTCTTAACACTGGTGGTGTCAGCACAGTGCCAGCAAAGGAAACTTCTGTTCTCTGAGGAAGCCAAGGATGTGGAAATCAGTTCTCTTGGGCTCCCTCTTGTTCTGTATTTTTAAGGTTGTTTGTTTTGGGGGTTTTCTTGCACTTTTTTGTTCCTGTTTCAGCTTTAGTCCCAGGATTTGCATTACCCATCCTGAAACACCTACCAGGAGGATAAAAGACTACTCTGCTTCCTTCCTAGATGCATACCCTTTTTCTTTAACCAGGGAAAACAGTTTTGGGGCCACTGGAGAAGTGCCCCTGGTACTTGATGTTGCTTTGAAGTTGCTGGGAGGAAAATGAACACAGTGTTAGCTTAACTGAGCTTGATAGGACTCAGTCTATTGCCAATCAGACACACTAATTTGGTCTCACCAAACCTAGAAAATCGTGTCTCCTACACTTGACGCTTTTGGCGAATGTGTAAACTCCTTTCCCAGGCTCAGTAAATGCTTCAGTCCATTTCCCTGCCTGTTAGCCAATTCCCCTGGGCTAGCACAAGCCTTTCCTCAGGTACCTCCCATTTTGCTTCTAGCATCTGGTTGCTGGAAGTTGTTGTACAAAACTGGTACTTGGCTCTCCCTCCTGTGCTATGCAAGGTCAAAGCTCCTCTACTTTCTGATGTGGGTCTTTTGAACCAGTTGGTGTCTTGTCATGAGGACAGATCCTGGATGTAGGTGCCTTGCTCCCTTTCCCTTTCTTGGTGTTATGCTGATTAGATTCTGCACTTTTGCCTCAAAATATCACTGCTGTAGACTGTGTCCAAGGCTCTTGAGGCCTCTCAAGGAAACCCATAGACCAGAGCCTCTGAGTGTAAATCAGAGGGTCTTTTGGTGCCCTTGCCTCAGAAAGATCAGAGTGTGTGTGACATGAGAGTCTTCATGTAATTACACCTGCTCTTGTTTTCTAACTCACATTTGGCTGCAGGTAAATGGAAACACATACCTTCTCTAGCGTGTTTGATTTTTGACTAAGCCAGTTGCTCCCTCAGGATACAGCAAGGGCTAGAGTTTATCGGCCACGTTGCTCTTACAAGCCTCAGTTTCTCCTCTCCTTTCAGTAGCAACAGCACTGAACCCCACAAAGGACAGATACCAGGCCTCACTTGCAAAAGTACTTTTTTTCCCAGTGCTGTTATTGGTTGTTGCAGCAGCGAAAGGGGAATTTCCCCATCAGCTGAGCTAAAGTTACCCAGAAAGCCCAAAGGTGGAGCAGAACCAGTCTGGGTCAAACAGATGAGCTGGGTAAGGCAGCAGTTCCTCCTGCCTGTGTTGCTGCTTCCAGGGTGGCTGACAAATGGCTGCAGTGCAGTTGGCGTTCAGCTGTTGGCTTTGGCCTTCCATCTGTACATCGATGCCCAGTAAAATAGGGAAGAAGTTGGTTCTCTCCTATGATTGCATGAGAACTAAAGAGCAATTGTCACAACTCCAAAGCTTTTGTATCAAGCATTGTCTGCACAGAGCGATTTCCCTAGCTACAGACTTGTTTCCCCTGCCGGAGGGCAGGGTGCTACTGGTTTTCAGCACAAAGTTGGCAAGTTAGTGGTGGAAAATAGAACTCCATCCTGGCTGGAACTGGTGCAGGCTGGCATATCTGGGAAGTGTGTCTGCACACAATCAAAAGGGCAGGGGCTGGTTCTTCTGGTTTCCCATGCATCGCTGTCCAGGGGAAAGGGGTGAGGAAGAAAACTCGCCCAACACCAAAGTGCAACTTTGTTTGTAAAATATGTTGATAGTGGATTTTTTTTTTCTGCAATAAAGTTACAAATGTCAAAAGTGTCTCAGTCCTCATATTTTCATTGCAAACATCTAAGCGAAAAGCTTTTATAGATCACAGTGAATTCTGTGATAGATAAACAGCAGCAGTTTGGGGCACAAAGACTCACAGAGCCGATAACTAGAAAATGCCAGACAGCTATGAACCATAGCTCTGACAGTTCAGAAGGACACCACCCCCTGCCTGTGTTCCTTCTTGTCAGGGTCATTCCTGGTCTGGGTCAACTGAGATTAATTTGTGTACAGTTAAATCAGATGAAATCTGTCTTAGAGAACCACACTAGACTAAAAAAATCTAATCTACACTTTTAGATTCCCTTCCTTTGCCTCTGATTGAAGATATTCTCATGTTGTCAGCTGTAACTCCAAACCTAATTTACAGAAATAGCCCGAAAGCCAACCTAATCCAAACCTAAGTAGCATCAACTATCATGCTTCTTTCTATAGTACAGCAGACAAAGCAAATTGAAAGACACATACTTCTTTTTGTTTAGCTTTATAGCTGTTTTGAACTTTTCCCTTCAGAGCTCAGACCCACAGGGAAGTAAGTGCTCAAAAACCCAGCTTCTGCTACAGACCTGGTAAGAGTCTCTCCTGAGCTAAGAGTCTCTTCTACCTGTTAAAATACTTCGGCAAAATCAGCCAGCTCAAGTCATAGATTGCTTCTATTAAAGATCTTCTCTTGCAAAAGCAAAATGTGAGGGAAACTACTTGGTAATTTGGCTTATACTGTTTTCTAAAGAGTTCCCACGACAAATCTAGAAAAGCAAATCCTTGGAAGATCTGGAACAAGAGAGCAAACAAAGACTTTGTAGCCTAGCAAAGTGCTTGCTGAGTAATCTGAAGACATGAGGGTGAACTCCAAACCCTGCAGAGATTTCAGTCCTGTCCCAACACACAACCACGCAAAACTGAACAAACATGCCACAACTAAGACAGTCTTCTCAGGTCTAAAGTCAGCATTATTCTGGTGGCTTATACTGGAGTGTCCTCTGTTCTGCCTTCTTACCACCAAACCCACTCAGAGCTGACGAATTCTCTGCAGAACAAACTGCTCAGCTGCCTTGCTGGAGAGGTAGCTCAGAGCAGGGCTGTGTTAGCTGGAGAGGCAGCAGCAGGACAGGCTTGTGCAGGCAGCCACCCCTGGGACACATGAAGCTTTGTGCCTCTGCCCAGCCGAGTTCTGGCCTTCCAGCCAGATGATGCAACCTCTGAGGTGGCCAGGTTTGGAGATGGACCATGGGTCAGTTGTGCGGGTTTCACCTTTCCTGTGCAGCAAAGGGAACTGACAGAACCAGAAACCAACTGTTGACAACTTCTGCATTTCTCCTTGAACAGAGCTGTTGCCTCTGATGGGTTTAGTTTTAGTGTCTCTTAGGCTAAGGCATGACTATATTACTAATTAGCAAGGGACCAAGAATCAACCAAATCACTTGGGCTTAAAGTTAAATAGAAAGGAAAGAAACACAGGTAAAAGAAAACCAGAGTTTGAGACCCATCTGCCTCCTCTGCCCTTCCCTCCTCCTTTCTCCAGACTCATGTTTTGAAGGGAAGGGGATTTGAGAAGCTGAAAAGTGCAGCAGCTAGAGGTGCTGTGCTATGGGCAGGGCTACCTGTGCTTCGTGCCATGTCTCTGCCCACTCAGTTGTCCTTCATGTCTCAGTGTCTGTATTTTAGCTTCAGACACTCTTTTTAACCATCATGTCACACTGCAAGTCTGTAAATAAGGTTACAGAGGGTGTTCAGAGACAGAGAAACTGCCACGAGGAGCACTGGATGGACAAGGCAGTGTGTGGGTCTTGTAAAACCATCATCCTATGAGAATTTCCCATGGATAATAGTCTCCTGTGCTTGCTACCACATAAAGCAGAACAAAAATGGTATTTCACTGATCCAGGGAGCAGGAGTACAGAAGCAAGCCAGGGAGGCAGAGCAGTAAATTTTCAGTAATGAAGGCTATGAAATGATGCAGAACCTGGAAGATTTTACTAGTCAGTGTTCTTATACCCAAAGGAGAACAGAAATGCCTACTGTCATTTCCCAGACGCCTGTGAAGAAAACAGGAGGCTGCACATCTCCACATTATTTATACTTAATTTTCTATAACTACATCAAATCAGTATAAATGTGGATTTGTCATGGGGGAAGTGGGACAGTTTTTCTAAGTATACCTCCTGAGCCTCTGCCCATGATGTTCATGTACTTGCTACTTCTGCTTCACTGTATAGCAGAAGTGAGACAGGAATCTTATTTCGAATATTCCTTTCCATCCCCCCCAAAGAAAACAGAAATCGTGCATTTATTGTCTATAAAACAGCCAAATTTTCAGTTCCACTGATACATACTGAAGTGATAAGCAAAGCTGGAAGACCATGACTGCAAATATAAAAGTCTCCTAGCAGTTTCCCAAAATCATTTGTGGTTTGGGTTGTTTTAATCTCCCAGAACTTTGTAACATAACAACAGGATTCAAACTTCCTCACACAAACACATTTGAATGAAGACTCTTCCTCACTTTATTACTACAGGGGTCATGTTTCCTCACAGATCTGTAACAAAATCAAACTTCATCCAGAGCACAGCTTCAAAACAATGTCAGAAGATAAAGCACTTAGAAGTTCCCAGAAGAGGACTTTCTAATTGTGCCTGGTCATAGAGAGCTTGTGAACTAGATCCCCCACCATAGTTAATTCTGCAACATTGGTAAGATTTTATAAGAAATTATTAACTACTACATGAAGGAAGCATAGCTAAGTTGATAATCTTGTGCATTTTAAATACAAAGGGATCAATTTATTCATTTTCTTGACAGCCTGCACAGTCTTCCTTATGCTTGTTCCTACTTCCTGTCCAGTAAGTGTACTTGAAAGATATACTCAACACAGGTCTGCTTCACATGCCCCAGCAGTTTAACAATGGTTGGCCTCAGTTCCTCTGTAATATTTTTTCTATTCAATGACCCATCAGCCAAATAGCCCCCTGAACCACAAAACCAGCTTGATCTTGATCACACTGACAGTGGTCACAGCTGCAAGTAACAAGTACATGATTGTTCCTGCTGTTCAGCTCCTTCTCTGTTTACAGGTAGACCAGATTCCCCACCCACAGCTCAAATAAAGAGGTAAGTAAGTTACCAGAGGTATCCTCCCAGTCATAAAACAGGTCTCCCTGTGATGAACTGCCCAGAATTAATATATCCCTGCAGCACAAGCCTTTTGCTAGCTCTCTTTGAACTACAATGGAACATCTGTTGACAATCTCCCGCAGGGTAACTTTTCTCCTCCCTGTTTTAATCCTCTCTCTCTCTTTCAGAAGTACACATCAGTTGCCACAAGACGACTCTCACAAGCATTTGAGTGTTTCCTTTCACTGGTCCTTCTTGAGACCAGTAGGAAGAGGGATGATCAGTCAGCCCTGTTCAGTATTTTCTTAAAAATTTCCTGTTATGTCCAGAATTCTGAAGCTTTTGATGCTGAATTACAGGTTCTGCTTGGAACAAGACAAGATTCATGGGTTCTTGAACATGTCTTTCAGCCAGATTTAGACTCACTTGATTCTGACTGAGAAGAGTTTTACTAGGGGCAACTGCAAAATTAGCAAAGTGTTCCTTTGTGCTAGTCCTGGCTATGCCTTCTGATCACACAGGCAAATAAACACAGCTACCATGATCAATGCTTCAACTTCCCCTAACATAATCTTAGGGACAGGATGAGAAATTTTGCCCACTTTTTCAAAAGGATCTCAATATTTTTAGGTGGAAGGCAACTGTGGACAAAACTATTTGTGGCTGTCTAGCCGAAAAGGAACCCGTTTTCACAAAGGGCTTAGAGAAGCACTGGGAAAAGAGCTCCCTTTATTTTACAGTCTAAGCTGGTGTCATTCATTCACCTCTTCCCTTCTCCTTCAACAGACAGCAATTATAAAATTATCTCAGAGGGAAATGGAATAAAAAATTCAAACCACATAAGGAAATTTCACAGGGCCCTTTTCTGCCACTGTGGCACTCTATTCTCGTAAAACAAACCAGCAACCTCCCCTTTATGAGCGTCATGGAATTTTCTGTTCAAATAACAAGATTTCTCCACCTGTTTTGTGCCACACAAGAGGAAGCAATTTGCCAGCACTTGTCAAGTCAGCTGCTCCATATTGGGTCTTGACAGGGTAAATCTATGGTCATTCTATATCTGTTCTGTTCTTGCTGTGCATAGTCTCCCTAAAAGGAACAATCCAAGCTCAGCTCTACATCCCAGAGCTTTAGATAGCCAACAGTGTAAACACAATCCAACATAACTCAAAACTTATGGTATAACTGGGAGAAAAAAATAAACATTTGAAGGCATTAGTATTGAAAACACACTAAATTCTCTCAATTTGTTCTGGTCCACCAAGTGAGAGCTCAGACAGGATCAGACATCCCATCCCGTGGGAGAGGGCTGAAGCGGAGGACTGCAGCTAGGAATTCTCTGACTTTGGAGGAACACCCCCACTGCAGCCAAGCACCACAACATCTCTCCTCTGCAAGCCAGCTAGCAGCTGCCAAAGCTGATTGACAAATCATAAATCAGGCCCTGCACCAGTGTCTGTCTCCTGCAGTGAAAGAGCAGAACATGCAGCGTGGTGTTGAAAGGGGAGAAGGGGGAGGTCTGAACAAGGGGGCATGAGATGGCAAACAACAGCTCAGATCTCTGGCAGAGTGTGGGACTGGGCAGGTCTGTCAATGATTTCTCAAAATGGCTCTTTCCCTTCATGGAGTTGCCCCCCTTGGGTCAGTCTCACACCTCACAAGCTTCCACTTGTGGAAAATCCAGGGAACAAACAAGTCAGGAAGAGCTTGCCCATCCAGGGAAGCCAATATCCTTTCCACTTTTTAGTTGTTCCCGACAGTAAAGAGTGCATCTTTTAGTTAACATTAGAGGTCATGCAGCTCTAGCCCAGGCAGGTCATTGCTGAGATCATCACTCCAGCTATTTCTAGCCACTTCTCCAGCGCTGCTTTCCGCCAGCTCAAAACACAGCCTGGAGATACGTGTACAATCTACACCAAAAGACCAAAGAAATATCCTTCCCCAGTCTTCTTACCCCGTATGCCAGACCTGAGAACAGCAGCAGTCGATGTCTATCCCCTCCAACACTGCTGGTTCAGTGTGGTCTGTAATTGTCTCAAACCCTATTAAAAACATCCTCATTTGTCTCCCACTGAAACAGAAATACCAATAAGTATCCTCACAAACGATGTCAGCTCAAATAAAAACAGGTGCCCATAGTTGCAAGTGTCCTACAGTAGCAAGCTGCCAACACAGCCACTGGGTGCCCCTGCCATAATAACCCCTGCAGAGTTTCTCATGTACAAATATTTGCTACAATAGTACAGCAACAGGTAACTAGCTGTTTATTATCAAATGGGGGGGTTTCCTTGAACATTTGATCAGTAAAAGCTCTATATAAGAGTCCCCACCCGGCATGTGCTTCAGAACAAATGTTAGAGAAAAGATTAACCCTTTGATGGGACACGAAGGCTCTTCAGGCATTGCCCTAACAGCAACCTGACATGTTACAACTGCGTCTACAAAGCAGTTAATTGTAGCAGGTTTGCTAGTGAAGTCTGATTCAGCAGGATTAGTAAATTGGAAAAACAGCACACAGGGAAGTTTAATATGCCTTAAAGCCTCCATTCACAAGAATCTTAAGCATCTTACTAAAGTAGGGCATGAATTTTTTTCTTTTAAAGGAACATTAGCCCTTTGTTCCTGATTTCTTTTAATGCTAAGTGCTAATGCAAACACAAGGGGGTTTTATATTCTACAAGCGAGGCATAAATCCAAAAGGATGAAGAGGCTGAGAGGCAAACCTTGAAGTGAGCAATTTTCACCTTCTTGCTGGCTGTGTGTCAGCACCAAAACAAAAATGGAGCCACATTAAAAAATGGTATCTTGGCACTGTCAGAGGAAGTGATAAGTATCATAATTGGCCCTCACATGCAGCTTTTCATTACCCTGACACTACATGGGGAGGGAGGATGAAAGAACAGACAGGCACACACATGTTACCTCTGTCCTGGCATAGCAATAATGCTCTCAGAATTAAGTTTTAAATTTGGCCCAAGTGCTAGGCCGCTGCTCCAAACTGTACTGTCTTCCTGCCCTTAGGTGCCTAATACTCAGCCCTACCAGTAAAACTGGGCCCAGCAAGAGCCTCTCATCTGTGTGACCTCTGGAATGCCCTGAACAGTAGAGCTTTGTCATCCCCATCACAGCAGAAAACCCTTCCAGGTTCTTAAGATCCTGAGGGTGCAGGATCCAGCCACACTTACCTTCAGGCACCTCCATCTCCATGGCACTGGAAAGCTCGTCAGAGCTGAAGTGTCTGGGGTGGGTACCTCAGCCAAAGATGGAGAAAACCACTCTGCCTCTCTCAGCAAGATCTTGCTTCTCTCTAAAAGAAATAAAAAAAGCAGCCTATTAGGCCAAAACTTCAAGGATAGACTTGCTGAGTCTAAGTGTCTTCTGTCTGCCTTTTGTGACACCTGTTACATATGGAGAAACTGCTGTTATTCCGATTTAATAGCATTTTCTTATTCTTACATGGGTACAAGCAGTGGCACAAGGCAGCAGAAAACAGGTCCCATGACAGGCAGGAAAACATATTGGCAAAAATGTTCAGGCATTGGACTTCACCTGTCTGTGGCACGAACAGCTCCAGCCAGCTCCACATCATTCAGGTTTAAACCACAAAGAATCAACCACCTCATTTCTGCTCCAAGCCATGATCACAATGCCAAACCCTTCCCATACAGGAGTCAGTTTGTGTTGGAAAGGGACAACAGGACACCTGGCCTGACTATGAGATCTCTAAACCAGAGGCTGGAAAACCATATCCCAGACTGTTAGTAACATTGGAGTAAGTGTGAAATCATTCCTATGATCTTTTCTTTCTCTGCAGGTGCCATGGATGTTACTTCCTTCCAGAAGAGATTTTCCACTTGATCTTTCAGATCAGAGACTGTCGATCTGATTGAAGGATAATACTGACAGTCCCTTACGCTTAGCAATGCCTGCTGGAACAGTTCCTGGGGGTGAGGATGGAGTGGGCACCACTTTGATGGGGTTTCCAACAGTCATGCCTCATGCAGCAGAAGGCAGCTCTGCTGAGCAATTCAGTTGTGTTTTCAGAGATAAATGGTCTGGCAGCAGAACCTCGGCCTCCCCACCTAGGCCTGAGCACATTGTTCTCTCAGTTGTGCCAGCACAATTTTTTCCTGCAGCAGCACTGTCAGCCACACCACTTCAGGGGAAAAAAAAAAAAAACAACAACGCAACAAAAAAGCCCAAACAATGACGCACTTGTTAGAACCAGCTCGGCTCCCCGATCGGATTTACAGCACACCAACAACTGCAGCAGCAGAAATTTGGGAGGCAATGTGCTGTGAGGCCAGGGCAGGAAAATGCAGAGAGATTGGAACATTTTAAGCTGATGTTGACAGTACAGACAACATCTCATGAAATCAGAGCTTAACAGGTGGGACAGTGACATAACAAGGGAAGGCATTAGGTATTTTTAGAAAGAAATAAGGAACCAGTATTTAATTACAAGGGGACTGCAATGAAGTTCCATTATTGAAAGCATCTCACCAAGTCGATACAATATTTTTTATCAAAGAAAACCTAATAATGAATCTACATTAACCTCCAGACTCAGTGTTCACCAATACTTCCCCAGTAATAAAACTAGACATTTATATGCTTTTGGTCAAGAGCTAGAAAGATCAGAAAAACAGACAAGGAATTAAGACGTTCTTTAACTCCATTTCAGTTACCAAATTACCCTGACTGTTCAAACAATTTGTGTGAGTCTCTCTCTCTCTCATATTAGGTTCCTACCTAATGCAGAGCAATTGTTCTTTACCAGGGTCAGAAAAAGGTTTCAAGAGCTGTGCATGGAAAGCAGAAGGAAAATCTCTTCTGTTACAATCAGTACAACATTGTGTCTTGGTCATTTACTGTTGTGGAGAACAATGAAAACTAATGATTCTTTTTGTAGAAATGCTTCATGATGACACCAAATCACACTGTATCCCACATAATATCAGCATTAGCCTGAGGGGGATGAATGAGAGTGTAGTGTTTTGCCTAATAATAGAAAAAAACACAAAGTCATACCTGGGACACAGACACCTCACAGACATATTGCTGCCTTCCCCCAGGGAAGTGAACCGTATTCTCTGATTGCTGTTTTACTGTAGCACAAAGCTGTCAGGGCGGGGGAGAATGCTGGAAATAGTGACATGAATTCTCAGCCAGACCTGTGACAGTTCGGACATCTGGCAGCTGTCCGAGGGCAGCTGGGGTTGGACAGAGGGTACAATGAAACAGAGCCAAAAAGATCTAAGGATCTCCAACAAGGAAGCTGAGATGTCACTCATTTCTCTCCAGGGAGCAGGTCAGAGCCCTTGGTAGGGGTGGGGGAGAGCAAGGGCCAAGATAGTGGAGGTTTGAGGCAAAAACAAAGCCAGTTCCCACCAGCTGAGCTTGGGGAGAAAGGAATGTGAGGGATGGGGAAACTGGGAAGGAATTAGAGCTCAGGCATTTCAAATGAGCACCTCTTCTTATTATTTCAGTTCAATTATTTGAGTAATTGCAGTAAAATGCAAGGAAAATATTGTCCAAATAGCAACAAGGAGACTGCCCTGACAGAGGACCTGGGTAGGAAGGAGACAGCAACACTCCTGATTAAACAAGGCAGATGAGGTGGCTCAGGGAACAGCTCCAAGGACAGCTGTGAAGGGAACAGCAGGTACCCATTCTCCACGCCCACGTGGAATGGGCAGATGATGCCAGCCCTCAGGATACAAACGTCTCAGTAACAGAGGCTGCCATTTAGAATCATAACATATCCTGTGTTGGAAGGGACCCACAAGGATCGTCGAGTCCAGCTGCTGGCTCTGCATAGGACAAACCCAAAAATCACCCGTGCATCTGAGAGCATTGTCCAAATGAACTCTGGCAGGCCCATTGCTGTTACCCCTTCCCTGGGGGTCACCCCCGTCATGAGCTGCCTCAGAAGGACTGAACACCCTGCTTGCACTTATTAGCCAGAGGTCAGCTCCAGGAGAGGGCAGACATTTAAGTCACACCAGCCTCCAGCTTTGCCAGTTCAGGATTTAAACAGAAGGTCTCACCTCAGAAAGCTGGCAAATCTGTTACCTTCTGCATTAGTAAAGCTGGAGCCACACATGGAAATTAACTGTAGGTTAATTTAACAGGCAGGTACAAAGGACAGCTGGCAAAAGAGAGTAGCAGGATGAGAGATCAGCCCCCAGCATCTCTTGTGTTTGCCAATCCAGCGCCGGTGGAAGCAATTTCCACAGCAAGTGCTGTCCTGCAGAGCTCTGAGCAGCCGCCAGCCAGCAGCACCCTCCTGTGACACATTCCTGCAGCTCCCAGGCAGCTGCTCCGCTTGAAACCCAGGAGCTGCATTTGCTCCTGCAGCACACCGGCATACGTGGACCTGGGCATCCCCAAATTCCCTGCAGGGGTATCCTCTCCACCTGATGCAGCCCAGCCTCTGTCGGGGGCTCCACACTTCCATCCTGAGTTTGTACAAACTGTGAGATCGTGCTCTGTTAAACTGAGCTTTGTGGCTGCTCAGCAGATCCAGCACCTGAGAGAGAAAGGACAACCACTTGCAAGCATTTTCCAGGGGCAACCTCTGATCCAGCACCATTAGCATCCAGCATGATGATCCAACCTCATTAAACCCTTCAGAAAAATCTCAGAACAACTGAGGCAAAGAAGGGAGCTGGACATATAATATGCCAACATAGGCAAACCCCTCTTATTTCCAGCATCAAAGATGCAAAGCCCTCTCTGCTTCGTATCCAACTCTTTCTGCTCACTTGTTGAGCAGGGAGATGGAGCAACTTTGTGCCAGGCTACAGTCAGCCTGTTGTTTCTTCAACAGGACTTCAGAAACCTAGACAAGAAGTGATCTGTGTAAGAGGCTCCTGTATTATCAGTGCTTTGGTTGCACTGCCTTTACTTTCACTATTTGTAAGCTTATGGATTGCTCCTGCTAGAGCTCTTTCTCCTGTTTTAGTCAATTCACAGACTGAGATATTGAATGATATGAGCTGAAGGGCAGAAACAGATTTTGTTCAAGGATTACTTACAATTTAGTCCAAGAAAGAACACAGTTAGCGGTCTGGTTCGACTTCACAAGCTGGAAATACAGGGACATCTGGAAAGAACAAACCATAATTCTAAACATGACCTATGGGATCCATCTGCCTTCCCAGTACAGAAGGCATGGACACAATAAGGAAGAACTCTTGAGGTACTGGAAGATATAAGGAAACTCCACAAAGCAATAAATTTGCATATCTGAGGTAGTTCTGTCCCCAAGAACTTGCAAGTTTGGTGTCCTGAACTTCATAAAACCCAGGACTACAGGCTGGAGAGCATTGCACAATAAAGATTACACTACAAAGATTATGATAAGCAGCTATGAAGATAAGGGTAAGGAGATCCAAATCTGAGGCTCCGTCTCCAGTATGGCAAGTGCATTGGTAGGGAATATGGAATCTGCAAAGAACGTGTACTTTCAGAAGGGGAAGGAGAAAGGATTGGCAGCACAGAGGCCTCATTGTTTCAGTGAGCAGCACCCACCACAGGGACAGGTGGGGCTTCCCCACAGAGTGCGAGGACAGGAAAATACGCCTAATCCCTGGCGGTGTGACAGGCACGGGCACAGGGCCGGGAACAGCCTGGAGACCCCCGGCCGGACCGGGCTGGCTGAGCATGCTGGGACATGTAGTCCCCTCTGGGGGAGCCGGCGCGGAGCGGAGGGCGCCGCGCACTACAACTCCCGGGGTGCTTTGCGCGCCGCGCCGTCTCCTAGGAGACGCTGGGATGCGCGCGGGGGGTCCCGCCGGGCCGGAACTACCGCTCCCGTGGTGCCCCGCGCGCCGCCGCCGCCATGGAGCGGCGCGTGGCGGAGCGGCTCCGCAGCGCGCTGGGCCCGCTCGGCCTCGAGGCGCACGCCTTCAAGGTAATGACGTCACCGCGATGTCATCGGAACGACGTCACTGCCCGCCGAGCTGAGGGCGCTGAGGGGGCGCGGGGCGGGGAGGGCGTCCCGGGGCTGCGCAGGGGACGCGGCGTGCCCGGGGTCGCCGGGGGTCGGTGCCCCGGGGAGCTCCCCGGCCGAGCGGGGTGTGAACGCCCTCACGGAGCCGCTGCGGCAGCGCGGGGTCCGGCCGGCCCGCCCGGGAGCGCGGGGCAAGGTGACCGCGGCGGCAGCAGCTGCTCCGGCCCTCGGTGCGGGCCCCTGACCGGCGGAGCCGGGGAGTAATGACACATCTGCCCCAGCAGACGGCAAAGTCCTCTAGGCGAGCTTAAATTTTAATCCGAGTGTGGGAGCAGCTGTCTGTGGAAGCGCTGACCACCTCATCCGCCCCTGAATGGTCTCTGACCTCTGTTCTGCCCGTGGAGGGGCCCCGGCAGCCTCTGCCACTGTCCCCTGTTCAGCTGTAAATGCAGCGGCTCCTTCCTTGCCCGCCCCGGGCAATCTGCAACAAATCAATCTGCAACAAATCAATCTGCAACATCGGATACAAATCAATCTGCAATAAACGTGCCTCTCCCTTGGGGAGTGTTGTATCTGTCACCTCAAATGTTTTTATTTCCTGCTATGATCTTGTTTGCATAAAAAGTACAAGGCAATGAGGTGATGAGAGAAGTCATGAGAGAAGTGCCTCCAGAATTTGGGAAATTTAATGCTGCTTGGCTAAAACACACCAGAATTTGGGGTAGAATCCAGGAGAAAGACTGTAGCTAGCAGGGGAAACCTTTTAGTCCTGTAGCTCTCTCCTGATTTCATTCTGAGACAGCCAACCCTGGTGCACTCACTGATGTTCACTGGGAAACCAGCAAAGCTTAGATTCACGGCTCTAATTCCTTGTAACATCTCAATTCAGCACCTTAAGAGCCTCAAAACTGATTAAACTTAGAGGTTCATATAAGAATGTAAACTTCACAGTGAATCTAGTTTTTGTTCTGTGTTTCCAGATGCCAGTGCCAGCTGCAGAGTCATTGTCAGAGTCNGTAAAAGCTTTATCTGAACCAAACCATCTGATTTGCATTGGCAAGACTGATTGCTCATACTTCCCTCTAGGTTTCTGAGCAGAGCTGGATAAAGGGCAGACTGGAGCTGAATGCTGTGTGTGATTCTTATCTCACAGCTCACAGCACAGCTTCCCCAAACTGTGAACCCTGGTGTGCAAAACAACTTGGTTTGAAAGGGAGGCCCTGGGCAGGCTGCCCCTCTGGGTTGCAAATGAAGGGGACTACAGTTATTTCCACTTTTTTACATTCCTGCATGTCCACTACAGGGTGTCTGTGTTCTAATGGAAATTTGTGTTTCTTTGCTGAAGGTTGGATGGTACAATGCCGTTCTCCAGCCAGCCTTCCATCTCCCCTACCCAGATGACACACTGGCCTTCGTGGTCCTCAGCACGCCTTCGATGTTCGACAAAGCCCTTAAGCCTTTTGTGAACAAAGAACGGTTAAAAATAATCAGGGATCCTGTGGATCAGTGTGTTTCCCATCATTTGTCACGCGTGAAGGAGGTGAGTAGCTGAAATAGCGATTCCATTTAGTGTTGTGGCACATAACCAGGTGGGTTGAGCAGCAGACAGAGCCCTGCAGGCTCCTGCCCTGCTCTTTGGAAGGGTGAAGCGTTATTCATGACGGTGGGAGCATGAGCAGGCTTTGGCTGCTTTGCTTGCATGTTCTGCCTCTGGATTGCATCGTGCAGCTGTGAGGGAGCTCTACAGGCACAGGCTGAATGCCCACAGCCTCAAACCTGCTGATAGAATTCAGCAGCAGGATGTGGGAGTCTGCAGGCTCCACATGTGCCTGATTTGCTGCCATCCAGCAGTTCTGGAGTGGAAAAGCTGTTTCCATGAGCATGGGCTAATGTTTTCAAATTTTTGCAGAAATTCCCTGACCAGAGGGTTGATGTCATGTTTGATTATGAGATGCTGCCGAGCCGAAAGCCCAAGTTCCTGGCACAGACAGCTGCCCACGTTGCTGGAGCTGCATATTACTACCAAAGGAAGGATGTGAAGCTTGATCCTTGGGGGAAAAAGGTGAGGCAGAAACAGTCTGGGAAGAACCACTGAACTGCAACCCGTAAATTGTACAATGATTGTTTGCTCACTAGTCACTAGTTCATCTTGCAGGAAACGACAAAGTCCAGAGGTTCATAAAGTGTTTCAGGTGGGAATTGGAAGCTTCCAAGATTCTTCAAGATAGTAAGGAGATGTGCATGGAGAGAAACATCTTGATCTGTTAAACCTACTTAGATAGAAGAATAAATGGCAGTGTAAAGGAAAACCTGTTGCTTAGAGTATTACAAACTGGGGGGAAAATGCTCTGTAGTTAATTTCTGTATTAGATTTTCAGAAAGGAACCTCTCCCTGCATTCCAGGGAGGTGTGTGTGGGCACAGGAAAATGGGAGTGAAATGCAGTGCTTCAAGCCACAGGTTCAGGAAAGTTTTCCCTTCTGCTCTGTACAGCACTCCAAGAGAAGGTTGCGAGAGTGAGAAGCATCTGATGCTTTCAACTCTAACCCTGATTAGACACAAAGTGAGGCAGCCTAGATATTTCTGTTTCTTCCAGAAGATCTTTGGCGTTTGTATCCATCCCAAGTACGGCGGCTGGTTTGCCATCCGGGGTCTCCTGCTCTTCCCAGACATTCAGGTGCCGTTCCTGGAGCAGCCCGCCCCTGTTGACTGTGTGAGCTCGGAGGAGAAAAGGATCGAGCTGCTGGAGCAGTTCAATTTCCACTGGCAGGACGGCCGCTACAGGGACATCATTGAAGTGAAGGAAAGGTACTCGGAGGAGCAAAAAGCCTATTTTGCCACTCCTCCAGCCGAGAGATTCCGGCTGCTGGGGCTCTCACAGGAAGCCCAGAGAATCACATTTCACTGAGAAGCCGGCTCCATGGGGGGCAGCAAAGGGTAACTCATGAGCACCGGCTTTTCCCGGTGCCGAGGAGGAGGAGTTGGATGGTTGTGCTGATACGGAGGTGGCAAATCCGAGCAGGCTCAATGCAAACATCAGCTTCCCAGAGAGGGGCACTGCTCCGCGGTCTGGGGGAGGTGGGAGCCGTCTGTTCTGTGCTGCTGCTGATCTGGGGCGGCCTTTGGGGAGTCCAGTAAGATGTCAAGTAGCCTTTCGTTGGGAGTAGTTTAGACATCCTGGCAACTTTAAAATCCATGCTGCTTATTACAGAAATCACTTTTGTTCTCAAGAGTTTTCTTTCCGAATGTTCTGGTTTTATTCTTTGTAGGTATAAAAAAAAAATGCAGTCATCATACTACTTAGTTTGATTTTGTCTAAACTTGGGGCAAGTACTTTTTTAGATGTAGCCAGCATTTTAATATCCTCTGTCATGACTCTCCCTAGGGAACAGATGTCCAATCTTTTCAGTCTTGCCTAGGTCACATTTAAGCATTTATCCACTTATAGAGCAGCTGACTGGAATATTTGGAAAGATGCTGAGTAGTGTCCGTGTGAGTGGAGTTTTACTCATGTTAAAATAACTGACAGAAAAAGACAATTCTCGTGGCCTTTTCTAAGGTAAACCACATTTGTGTTAGAAGTATTTTTGAGTACACAGCACACTCCCCACAGTTACTGTCACAGTTTCCTGGTGTGCCTTCTGTGTGGGGGAGATTGTAAACCTGCACACACGTAAAAGCCATGGTACAAAGCCTCGTCACATGCACAGGCAAACTTTGCACAGAAGAAAGGAAAATATTAATGACATTCACGTTACTTACATTGCTGCATAAAACATGTTCAGACAGAAACATTACAATTTTTACATTACTTTGTCCTGTTATATTTGTTCAGAGGCTACAATGCACCTGGAAATCAGGAATTAATTTATCTTTGAGGCTCAGATCTTGTTAAAATAATATAATACATTAAAATAATATTTGTGGGAGTTGTTTTACTAGACTGCAGTGCAATGCTGCAAACGGACAGGCACATTTTCCTTTTGATGGTATCAACACGATGAAGAAATACTCACTTTGCAGAACTGAGCCCTTTCTTTTTATGTTGGGATTCTTCAAACCTTTTGGAGACTCCACCATGAAGGTTGCTCTCACCATTGTTCGCTGCTTGATACAGTTGCTCATAGTCTGTACACTATCTCATTGTAATCCAAATTCAGGATAACAAGTTTACTTCCCTGTAAACAGCGTAGTGAGGGTGTGATCACTGGGTTCACTGCATTTGCTGTTACAAAAATGTCTTTGTTGCTTTCCATGCTTTGTTCTTCTCTGACTGAGGTAGACACCTGACTTAGAATGTGATAGAGGTATTGTGATGTTTAATTTAAGGTAAAGAATGAAATTTGTTTAAAATCTGTTCTTTTGTTACAGAATTACTTCTGGTTCAAATTTGTTTGATGTTTCAGAACTTTCCAACTGAACTGTAATTTAACAGGGGCTTGAGCTAATGGCTCATATTAATAGCAAAGACAAAATACTGATTCTCTTAGAAGGATAAACATAGACCTGAATCAAATCTATCTTTTTACATTAAAATTTAAAGTAAAATATTTTGATTTTTTGGTATTGATTTCTTACAAATATTTAATATTTTGTCGTAATTTATTAAACAGATTACCATGACCATTGCATTTCAATTTCTGTAATTTATTTCTTTTCAAATGGTATTTTGGTTAATAAAATATACGAATTTGTAAGTAAACCTCAGTACTGAGTATTTTTATTTAAACAATGCAGTTCTTAACTTGTGGAGAACTCAAGATGTTCAAGCGAGAATCAGTCATGGTGTTTTTAATATCCTGGAAAGAGTGAGCTAACTAAGACACACACAGTCCAGTATCTGAAAACTAAGGGAAAAATTGGTTATCTTATCAGAAGTTGGTAAACTATTATCACAGGCCCACTGGGATATAAAAAAATAAAACCTACAGCACATTATAGTCCAATAAAGGTTTATCTTTCCCAGGTCATTTCAGCAAGAACATTAACAGCAAGCACCATGACAGTGCACTTTTCATTTCTTCCTCTGTTCTTAACAGTAATAAAAGTTCCAGATGTCCAGTGAGACATAACTGAGGGACTTTCCCTTAGCAGCATTAAAGTAAGTACTGGAAATTTTACTGGTTAAAACCTATTAGTGAACACTGAGTCACAGATCCGTGTTCCTTGTGCTTCTGGGAATAGAGTTATGTCAGGCAGAACAGAGTACAAATATTTAGCAATATCCATTCCTACTACAGTGATTTTGGAGCGACTTGGATTGGGCATTACTTTTTTTTCTCTTAGCCAGGTCACTGAGATCCACAGCTGCAGTGAGTAGTTTTTTCCCCTTGCTGGTTGGAGTGTAATGGCCTTTGTCTTATAAAATTGAAATTTGAAAACCTGTTTGACTTATCTCATCTTTTGGGACAAGACCAGACATGGTGAGGAATGGATCATCCTTGGATCCTGAGGCATTGTGAAGGCATTCTTGGTTTCAGCCCTTGCAAATGTCAAACAAGTAATTGCAAATACCTGGATAGATTTACTAGTTCAAGTATCACATTTTACATTTTTAGACAATTTTTTCTCTAAAATCTAATTTTTAAACATTTATTAAAGACTCTTTTCCTCAGTATATTCAGTAGGGGGAGTATTCAAGAGTTGTACAGGAAAAATAAAAGAAATTAAAAGCTACTTGAACTTAAATTCAGTTTTAGCAACAAGGTATTCAGTATATTTCAAGCTATTAAAATAGTTTATGGAGAATTAACAAATTTGTAACAGTTTCATGCATTTACCATTGTTACTATCCTTATGTTTTCCCTGTTTTTACTTCATTAACCTAAAAATAACTGAGATTTTTATAACAATTAAAGTTTTGACAGACAATACCAATTAAATACAAAGCACAGTCTAACCTGGTGATCAGCAGCCATCAGGGTTGTTGCTCAGAAAAACACCTCAGAAAACACTGTTGAGGGTTTTTGGATCAGTTTGAATCAGTTACAGCTCAGTGGTGCAAAAAGCACTAAAGTTTCTTTGTGGTATGAAGAAGAGTGTGGCAAACTTAATTCCTGATACTGACTTATTTCCTTTTCCCATAAAAAGAGTGGCTTGTAACAATGCTGTTTTCCTCTAAAGTATGGAAAACTAAAGATGTTTTGCTGTATAGATCAGTGCTGGTGTGTCAGACAAAAATAGCCAACCTTAGGAGGGCAGGGAACTCTTCTGATTTTTTGTTTTGATGGGAGTTTTTTAAAGTCTAGTTTGGGTTGGGTTTTTGCTATGTTTTTGTTTTGGTTTTTTTAGGGCTAGATTGCCCTCCTCTGGATCAGTAGCATAATTTTACTCATTCAGTATGATATCCATGGTCTTTTATTCATTTGTAACCAAAATTATTGTTGGTGTAGCCACTATTTGACATGGGTTATACTTCTGAAAAGGCACATTGACTTGCATTGATATTAAATCAAAAACCCCCTAAGTTAAGACTGATGTATTTTGAAAAACAAGGTAGTGGCAGCTACTGCTCAGTGCCAGTGTGGTTATCAGCACTTTGTAAAACATCATGCAAAAAGTGTATTTAATAAATTAGCTTTGAATACTGACTTAAGCAGCAGCAGTTCAAAACTCTTCCTCTGAGGGAAGTGGTTTTGCTGCTCACTGCAGCAGAGAAATGGCAACCTGAACTTTCACAGATTCATCTACCAAAATAGACAAATGTATTCATGAGAGGGTTTTTGCTGTTACCTTGGCTTCCTGTGCTATCATATATCCTGTGACAGATCATCCATCACGTTTCCTTCAGAAAACTGAACAGAGCACTTCCCTTCTAGGTTTTCAAGAAGGAAACAAGGAGCACCAAGGAACACAAATGAGCTTTTCTTTTCCCTCTGTGATGACTGAAAAAGATATTAACATTCCTTAGGAAATACGGTGGGAAACTTGAAAGAATTAAATAATTTGTTATAAAATGAGCAGTAAGACGTTAGTGGAATGTTTAAAATCTCTCCAGTAATATACCAAAATCTGCAAAATGTGATTATATTTGCATACAAATATTTGAAATGGCTACTATCATTCATTAATATTACATCTATAATTCTCATGTTATCTTTGTTGATGTTTGTACATAACTTAGTGGGAAAGCAATTTTATTTTTAATAACTGCATATGTTTTCTTTTCCCTCAAACACCTTGGAAAGTTTCTGAAAATCAAATGCATTTACATTAAGTTGCTTGCGGTTTTTTTTCCTCGTGTAGAACAAACCATGGGACAGGAAAATTACTTTAAGTGGATTACAGAAGGAGTGTAGGGAGTGGAATTTTTCTGTTTCTTAAATTTATGCAGAGTCATTGCTTTTTCTGTGAATGTATAAACCCTCTTATTCCTTTTAAAGGAATTAGTCTTAGGTTTTAATTTCACGTCATAACCTTTTTTCCAGTATTGTTCAGACTAATCTTCCTGAATCATTCACTGTTGCTTCAGTCTTCCAAAATGTAAGAACCTGCCTTATTGTTGTGAAAAGTCAATTTGATGAAATACATCAATTTTAGGCTACGATGTTTTATTAAGTGTAGATTGAAGCCTTTTTTCCTTTCTAGACAAAGGATATTGGTTTCACTCATCAGTGCAGATACTTCAGATATCTGTTGCTGTGGAATATGTAACACAAATCCACTGGACTTGGTGGCAGAGGACAGTGCAACCTTAATGACTTCACACATTATTTAGTCACATATCTGTGCTCAAATGGTTTCTTGCACAGAAACATTCTAAATTCAGACACGTGTCCCCATAATACGTACAGTGATTTAAGTTTCAGGTGAAAGAGCCAAATTTCACATTGAAGTCCAAACCTTTCATCACTAGGTGTGGTGAGAATTGCTTCCCACAGGCTCAGCTCTTGTTCAGGAACACTGCAAACAACTCACAGCCTGTTCTCCTGCAGCCACCCAGGGGTGTGCAGCACGGAGCCGTTGGTGATGCAGAGCTGTTTGACTGTACATTAAAGGCACACTCCTGTTTTTCTTTCCAAGGATTAAAAATAGAGCTTCTATATTCATGAGCAAAAACCATTTCTTTGATTTCCTAGTTCAGTGTTCTTTTTGCATATATCCATTAAATGGTATTTTAAAAAAAGGAGACAGTAACAGCTCTAACACTTTCTGAATTATTTGTCCAAGCGTGCTGCATTCCACTACTCTGCATTTCCCTCATTTCACCCTTTGCAAATTAGAACCAAGACATTTCTGGTTCAAGTCCTCTGTCTGTCTAGCAATATACATCAGAATATACATTTGCAGACTGTCATGTAATATAACACTGAATTTTTCAGACCCACTGAAAATTTCAGACTATTAATACATTTCTTAGACTATTAATACAATAAACCTGAGTATTTTAACATAATCTTTACATAATTCTTATTTTGATGTGTAACATTACTAAAAGCTGCTTTCATGAGGCTTTTGCAAACATTCCTTCCTAACCAAAGGGCATCGTTTTGCAATACCTGTGAGATATAAAATGCTTGCTTTTGTTCTTTGAACTGTATTGATTTGTTGGACAATCCAATAACATATTCAACAAAGGCCTGATAAAAAGGCTGGAAAGTACTTTAGTAACTTTTTATACTGTTTCAAAACTACTGAGAAACTTGCTTTTTTACAAAGTGATAATTCTTTAAACATTGAGGCAATTTTTTCTTCTGTCCATGTCTAAATATAAATATGCAGTTGTTAATTTTGAAATAAACTCACAGCAGTACAAAATCTAATAAAGGTTAGGTTCTGTATGTTGGATATCGAACATCACATCCTATGTATGCCAAGATACAATATATAGAATTAGTCTGATGCACAGCTTTGTATTATACATACCAAAAATGCCCTGTTGCTCCTACATAAATACTATTATCTGAAAACTTAATTACAAATATCTGTCATAAACATGAGGAAATAAATTTTTTAACTCTAGATAATGAGAGAAGACAATATGTGTATATTGGGTTCGTGTAGCTAAGTTTGTAGCAGGGAGTGCCAGTGATTAAGTTTTAGCTTTCATATTTTTCAGATTCTGTGCTGCCTAGGTGTGTAGCTTGGAGCATCATATGAACTGTTACTCATTTCCCTTCACAGTGTAGCTAGACAGAACAATCCTTTTCCAGCCTGAAGACCAAGGACACCATTGCAGCTCCAGGCCCAAAAAGCATAAACAACAGCAAATTGAGGAGAACAATCTGGGAGGATGGGACTTCATAACCTGAAGCTGTAATTGGACAATTAACCCCAATATGCAAATAGACCAAAACTTATAAAAGTGTGAACCCTGTGACCGGTCATCCATTTTGTGGGTCCATCTTGGGTGTAGCCCTGGCCAGACTCTTGTACTGCCCAAGGTGTATCCTTTGAGGCTTTTTAATAAATCCCTGCTTTATCCTCCTAGCTCTGTCTAGTCTCTGTTCCAGGTCAGCCTTCTCAAGGCACCAACAGGGGTGGTTTGTGAGAAGCTCCTCAAAGCTCCTGCTGTTTCCAAGGGAGCCAATGCCAGCCATCCTGGGATAACAGAACTAAGGGGGGGACAATTGTGCAACAGCCTGCAACTGGAGAGAGGAGAGGGAGAATGTGAGAGAAACAGACACCAAGGTCAGTGATGGAGGGGGAGGAGGTGCTCCAGAGCAGATTCCCCTGCAGCCTCATTATTTCTCACTATCCTACTCTGATTTGATTGGTAATAAATTAAGCCAATTTCCCAAGCCTTTTTTGCCTGACACAGTAACTGCTGAGTGATCTCTCCCTGTCCTTACCTTGACCCATGAACCTTCCACTTTCTCTCCCCTGTCCAGCTGAGGAATGGTTACATAAATCCCCAGGAATCACAGCAATCAGCTACAAATTAAGAGATCTAGGATAGAGACACAGTAAGATATATTTCAGTTTCCCTTCACCTGACTATTCTAAAGAAATAAATGAATAAATGTTATATTTATAATAAGCATCCAAACTAGGAAAATAGATGTGCCGTCACTCGCACATTAAAAAAAATAGCAAATATCACATCTATCCTTTCTGATTTACATCTTCAGGGAAAATCCCACTAGGCAGCTACCCATCCTGTCAGACTCAAGCACTGCTTGAGTGAGGGTTTTACCTCACTGGGAAATATGGCACCTGTTGATTGTGAAAGCAAAAGCAGATCATAATTGTAATGAAAATACAATCTGCATCTTGGTACATGGAAAAACCCCACCTCAATAAATGATTAAAATAATAAACAAATAAATGAATTATAGTTATTTGAGTATCATAAAAGTTACACCAGTCTAAGATGTCATGATGCAAGGAGCGAGGTATAAGCCCCAGAACACTTACTGGAGATTCCAAGCTACATCTGAATCAATAGAGAGTTTAAACAAAGAAATAAACTTAAGACTCTTCTTGGTTTGAAGAAGTTTTGTTACCCATTTTTTGTGTGTCATGCTCTTGGTAATGTAAGTAATGTAAACATTAAAATGACAGCATAGCAAACCTTCCCAGGAATGACTCATGTGGATGAAGAATAAAAAAAAAAAATTAATTGGACTGATTCCCACTGTCAATCATTTGATGCATGTAATACAATTCCTAATCCACAGGGATTTTGTTTCTTGCCTGTTTCCAGTTTCCACAGTATCATCACTCACCTGTGACTGTGATGCTCAATCAGGTACAGTTTGTAGCCTCTCAGTGTGGGGGAGCTCAGGGTGGGCAGGACACACAGGAAGTTACAGCACATGAAGGAAACTCCTCACACCAAAGGAGTAGGATGAAGAAATGAACACAAGGGGTGTTTCTACAGGAGACTCTTATGCCCAGATGTGCTGCAGGGCAGCTCTGACCTCTCCTCCTGACAGCAGCCACAGCGGGACACAGCAGCACCCTCAGACCCTGACCTTTCTCCCAGGGCCTGGGATGGGCACATAAAGATCCCCTTTTTGGAGAGAGTTTCGGGAGCAGAACTTCAGAGAACCCCTTCATCCTCTATGTCCAAGAGTAGGTGACAGAGTAGCTACAGAACCACTCTGTACAACTAACTGAAAGGGAATTGTAGTGAGGTGGGTTTGGTCTCTTCTTCCAACTAACGAGCAATGAGACAAGAGGAAACAGTCTCAATTTGCACCAGGGTAGGTTTGGATTAGATACCAGCAAATTTTTTTCACTGAGAGGATGGTTGGGCATTGAAACAAGCTGCTCAGGGAAATGGTGCAATTGTTATCCAGGAAATATTAAAAAACCTATGTAGATGTGACACTTGGGGACATAGTGCCCTCCAAGTAACTGCTATAATTAATTTTACATTTCAAGGCTAATATAACAATTAAGGTAGGTTTTACATTAGCTTAGCCCTAACTTTACTCCTTTTCACTTGATAGAAAAGAAAGTTTGGTAATTTCTTACTCAGCCATGCTCATTTACATTCATTTTACTTTAAACTATATAAATGCTCCTGTTATTTATCAATGCCTTCCTGGGAAGCTGGCCTCATTTGTTATTTTGAGACTTTGGATTTTTTAAAAATTAAGCAGAAGTGACCCAGCTAAACATTACTTTCACGTATCTTCATGGAGATTAGCTACTATAGTAGATATTGAAGTATTTGGTACCAAGGCTTCTGTCACTTACTTTTTGCAGCTGTACAAAACAAGTTTACTACTCAAGGCATACAACTTTCAGTTTTGAGTGACATAAGTAGCCCTGGGCCTCACCTTTGGTGTTGCTGACTTTAAGCAGGACAGAACTTGTTTATGACTGGAGCTGAAGATGGTTACAAGGTCCGGTAAGAGTTTAATCTTTACAGGTACATGAAGATCACAGGGCTCTAACTCCCCTGCATTGTTAGGCAAGAGCTCATTACCCAAGTCCTCAGCTTTGAAGCTCAGCCCTATCACCAGCCACCCTGAACTATGAAGCTACACAGCAGTCACAGCTTCGGTGTAACTTTAGGCCAGTCACGTGCTCTGAGTTTTACATAATCACTTGAAACACAAAGATTAGACACAAGGCTGAGCACACCTGAGTACCACATTTTATAATGCCACCCTTTTGATCTAAATCATATGACTACAAGCTAATGGGTAACTGGCATATTATCACCCCCACGACATGTAGTGGGAAAGACTGTGGATCAATGTTGTATATCCAAGGAAGTTTGCTTTTCCAGAAAGCCCGGTATTCCACTCCCACAGAGACAGCATTCAAACTCAATGTTGGATTCCCAGGAATGACACAAACAGTCAGTTTTGATTAAAGTAGATGCCAGAATGACTAAGTTGACACGGTGCATGAGGAGATGCCCCACCTTTGTCAGTCACCTGCTCCAAGCCCAGTGCCCAGAGCTTAAGCCCAACAGCCTGATCCTCCATCTAGCAGCCAAGTCATGAAGAGCGTAAGGAGAACTTTATTACTTCAACATGAAAACCAAATCTTTTTCCTCTCCATTCTAATGGAGCTGTAGTAAAAGGCCTTAGGGACTCAAGATGTCTACAGAAAGCTTTCAAAGTGCAGCCTGCACTGCTCCCAGGTCTCCTGATGACTACATACAAGAACAGTAGACAGCGTGCTCTTTTCACAAGTTTAATAGAGTTACAAAAGGATACCACTGCTCTATGTAACACATGGCTAACCACAGACACAGCATTGTCACTAAGGTCAACAGGGCTTGATGTACAGATACTGATCGTTAGGATTTGCTATGAAGGTACTGTCAACAGGACAAACTTTCCTTCAAGTAAAAAAGTTACTGTTTAGAACTACAACATGATCCCTTGACTCAGATGCAATGACTTAATCAAAGTTCAGTAACTGATACTTGCTCTTTATGTAAGGCATACTAGTTTCCACTCAGGCCGAATGTTTATTTCTGCTTGGCGAAATACTCTTTGCTTTTCTGAACATCAGGCTTGATTGTGTCACTCCCAGGCTTCCAGCCAGCTGGGCACACTGAAATGATAAGAATGTTTAAGTCTTACCAGCTGCTCCTGCAGAACATGTTTTACACAACATTAAAGCAAAGTAGCAACTCAGAACACATACAGATCTTTGCAATATACAGACAGTGCATTCAGTGTCACATTACGCTTTGTTTTGCTTGTTTCTATTTGTTTACTGGGCAGTAAACAAGGAACCAGGTGTCTGCCCAGGCAACAGCGAGTCCTTTACACAAGCATCTCTCCCAGCCCCACTTCAAAGCTTCTGGAAGTTTGACAGCAAAGGTAACACCAACTCCAGCAGCCCAGAAAGGCTCTAACACCACACTACGCTTATCTCCATGGATCCAGCTAAGTCTGCATTCCCCTTATCTTTAATCCACCCCGGTCCAGCTCTGCAGTTGAATGGGGCAGGGGAAAAAGCGTTCAACTGTCACTGGTTGCCCTACATGGCTATCAAAAGGCCACCATGATGCAGAGGTTGCAGGGTCTCAAACTTCCAGCAGTTCCTTGAGCAGCATTTTTTGAACAGTGTTCCTTCTTTACTGCCATGGAATGCTGGATGCTTGCTCCACTCAGGACTGGCAATTTTAGCCACAGTATGCTCAGGTTCTGAGTGTTGCTACACATCTTACTCTGGTCTGCTCTGATTTAGATGCGACTGCAGTCCTAAAGTTCTAAAGTAAAACCTTTTGCCAGGTTTTGACTACTCAAAGGCACAGTAAGGCTTCATCTGCATGACATGTGACCGCTCCATCATCAAATGTTTGGGACATCTCCTCACATGACATATGCCACAGTCACGAGAGCAGCTTATTTTAATAAAACCTGCCACTGATTTACCACTTCTGAAGCACATTAAGCATGATCAGCAGCAACACATGTCATTAGTTACTGACAACTGAAGACTACTAACACCTGCATAGCAATTTTGAGTTTCCATAACTTGGTTCTAATTTTTTATCTGCAGTGCCTTTTTTTTTTCTTTCACACCTGCAGAAAAGCTGCCAGTATCAAACACCTTACTCCTCCTGAACTGTGGGGACAGAGACTCTCATCCATTTTACCCTCACTCTATATTGACAGAAAGATCAGCCGACTTTCTGTGAATTTAAGTAGTTTATGCAGTATGACAGGCTTCTGTTAGACTTCTGCCTCAAGTATTTTCTGTGTCTAACTGAAAGAGACAACTTTATGTGCTGGACAAAACATCCATCACCAAATTGATTTAAGTGAAATCTCAACATGAGCAAGTACTCAATGGACACATAATTGGAATAGGATAAAGCATTATGGTGTCCTTCAACAAGCAGATTTACAGAACCAGCTGCATTTCAACAGTAACAATTACCTGCTGTGCACAGATTGATACAGGTACTTAGTACCTTTCAGTAACTCTTGATTTAACCTGTCTAGTTAATACTGTTCTTTAGAGAAAACATTAAATTGAAAAGCACTCTTACCTTCTCCATGTTTATCTGTAAACTGGAAAGCCTGGACAAGTCTTAGGGTTTCATCAACAGAACGGCCAACAGGAAGATCATTGATTGTAATCTGCCTTAAGATGCCCTTCTCATCAATTATGAACAGACCCCTAAAAACAAACAAAAACCAGCCCTGAAGTTAAGCACAGCTTTTGAAAGGTTGATTAGACTGACGCGAGTTTCAAAAACTCAGGCTCACTATTTGATCATGGCACCATTTGTGCCATTTACCGTGACCTCTTCCCAGAAACTAACACCTTGGTGGCATGCACAGCAATGGAACAGTAGCAGCTGAAAGCTCAAGAGGAACTAGGAGAGATAGGAGGCAAGTCAAAGCACTGACACAGGAGAGAAGTGCTTCCTATTTAAGGAAGGTACTAGTAGGGAAAAAAAGGGAAGAGAAACCCAAGGAAAAAACAAATTCAAGGAGAGACATTCTCACATTAAAAAAACCTCACTACACACTGTTCTCAAAAAGACAGCAAACAACAGCTCATCAGTCCTCCAACATCAGGTTAAGAGTTAACAAAAGTTCAGCTCCCTTGGCAACTTTTATGAACAGCAGACAAAAGACTTGGAGTTTAATTAACCTGCACTTTGATCACTAGACTAAATACCTGTAATCACTTTCATGACTTGTAGGTCTTGCATTACCAATGTTTGCAGCTTACCTGCATGAGACTGCTGCACTGAGCAGCAGGCAGTCAAAGGGAAGCAGAATTTAACTTAAAAGCACAGGAAGGAAGCCTAAACACCACAGAGAACCAGGGAGCATCTCCCCTTGCAGGAGTGTCTGACAGCCTGCAGGAGTTCACACTCAGAACAGCCAACAGCTTTAGATGGCTGCAGGTGTTCAAGTGTACACGAGCTCTGTGATCATCTGACACGTCCATGCATTGCAACATAACCTCATCAGCATGTTTATTGCACATTACCTGTATGCAATACCTTCATCCTCCTTCAGCACTCCATAGTCTTTGGCAATGGCACGTTTTGTGTCAGAAACCAGGGGGATTTTCATAGTGCCCAAACCCCCCTGTTTCTTAGGAGTGTTGACCCTAAAAGAAGAAAAGTTTACATGTTAAGAATATGGGCAGCTCAGAATGAGGGCTCAAGGTACAACAGAAGCTGATCTTTTCTGCAGTATCAGACTCAATCTGCCATGCAACAACAGAAGAACTGATGCTCAGGTCTGTTCAGAAGCACTTGGCACCACCAATACTTACCAAGTGCCTTTGAATACACTCAGGACTCAGTTCCTGCAAGAACTGAGGCCAGGCAGAACAGTGTCTTGGGTTTAAAGGCTGATTCTTACCAGGCAAGGTGACAGAAGTGAGAGTCAACAGAAGCCCCAATTACTTCACAGTTGATTTTCTTGAATTCATCAGCTCTGTCACTGTAGGCAATGATTTCAGTTGGACAGACAAAAGTGAAGTCCAGGGGGTAGAAGAAGAACACAACATATTTTCCTAGAAAAGCAGTTAATTTGTTAGTTTTCTAAGAAAAAACAAACAAACAAACTCCATCAAAACACAGAAAAACCCTAAACGATAACCTTAAAACCCTACCCAACTGAAGTCCCCAAACCCAGACTGTCAAATTTAACGGGGAATGCTTGTCTCCTGGGTTTACTCCCACAGGCCTGCCCCAAGTACAGCTCTGGGTATGCTACACCAGAAGACCCCATTGCTAACCCCTAACAGAGAAATGCCACAGATCTGAAAGGCTACCAGCCAAGGAGACATTTTAACTGAGTAGGTAAGTAGTCTATATTTACTCATCACCCTCATGCAGCCTGCAGCACAATTAGAAATGTATTGCTAAAGCCATCAACATAAGTACTTGATTACTTCAAGCTTTCCCTTTGTTTTTAGTGAAGTTTTTTTTTGGCAAAGCAAACATATTGCCAGCACTCTAGAGAGAAAGACTGTTGGTTAGGTGAAGAATTTACTTTCCATTGGCAAAGATGAGACAGAAGATGTTGCTGTTCCAGAGTCTGGCAATGTTACACCAGTCTCAGTATGATACAGAGCAATGAGCCTGATGCAAGGTAACATTTTAGAGGAGTTTTATGCTCACTGGTAACAATTATCACAGCTGGGACATTCAGTCACACTGCTGACAGCCCTCTAAGCATACCCCAGCCACAACTGCACAAGTTCTGATCTTCAGTCCACTGCCAAGTGGTCACTATCATTTCAAAACCAAACCAAGATGTATCCTCAGATACCCTCCAGTCCCTCCTATGGCCAGACTATCTGTGTAATTAGAGAAGCACATGAAATTACCTCTGTAGTCAGAGAGTTTGATGTCTTTGAACTGTCCATCTGGCATTACAGCCGTGGCAGTAAAGTCAGGTGCTGGTTTTCCAATGAAAGCCTTTCCTGAAGACATCTTGATTTAGCCTAGACAGGAGTTAACACCGATACAGTTTAGATGGTAATACATTTGCACCTGGAAGTAAGGATTTATTCAAAGCATCTTACCAATCTAGATTTAACACTAAAAACAGTTTATCAGCACTTGGCCATGCAACAAGGCTTAAGTGTTAAATTTTTGTCACCTGGGTAGCTGAGCCACTATAGAGACTGCCAGTACTTCAAAATGTATGGCTCATGGCCTCCTAAAGATACAGTAATGGTTACCTAACCAGTAACAGCTCAGAGTCTGGGAAAGGGCTAGCCCAGAGCTTTAGCAGTACTCAGAAAACCATTCCAGTCCACAAGGTGGAGAAGTAGAAAGTCTGTTTTTTAGATCTCCCAATGAGATGAACCTTGTTCAATTTTACAAGGGAATTTAAGACCTCAAATTTGATCTTCCTGTTGATTCTGAAAGAAAATAACTTCTGTTAATCCCCAGGGAACATTGTTCTGCATAACTACACTTTAACCTTTTGAACAATGCAACCCTTTTTTATTTGCAACCAGAAAGACTCGTGGTACACACAGAAATCACATTCCATGTTAATTACAATTTCACCAAGTCTAAATCAGTATAGCCAGGTTGTTTCCCCTTTAAGTCTACTGAAAAAGAATAAAAGGGTACACAAGGACAAGAGAACGCTACTTCTGGCTGTCTGCCCCAAAAGCTTGCCATCTGTAATACACCCTGTGCAGTATTTTTGCTCAGTCTGGGAATGCAGTGTAACACTTTGAACTTCCAGAGCATAATCTTTCAAATAGGCAACTCTATAGACCTAATTTCTGCATATCACAAAATATTCTTTAAAGTTATTTCACTTCACTCTACACATTGCAGCACTGGCTGCCTTGGAGATAAAACACACCTCAAAGGTTAACATGAGTCTCATGTTGCTAAGGAAAGCCAAGAGCCAAGGATTGTTCCAAGTTGTGCCTGCAAGGCACCAAGTCCATTCTAAAAAAGGTTGAGAGTACCTCATTTCTTAGCTCCTTCCTCCTTGCCAGCCACTTTTTTCCTGGAGAACTAGCCCACAAGTCAAATATTCAGCTTTGAACCCACACCTAGCCTTTTTAGCAATGGTTTAGCTTTTGAAAGTTTCTCTCGCACACCCTGACAGTAATGATCCGCCTCTCAGCTTTCATTTTGAGAAGTGCCCACACATTCAGCATTTCTAACTGTGCAAGAAAGCTCCTTATCCCCATGTTAATCCAAGGGTTTTTAGTCTTTAACTGCAGCAGACTGAGAGAGAATGTGGTGGCCAGGACTAGAGATGATTTGTAGGATGCAGTGAAGCAGCCTGGCAGGAGGACATCAAGAATCCTGTACCCACAAATGCAGCTGTGGTTCTCAAAGTGCAATTCTGCAAGAGGGACAGGGGAACAGCGACTGCACAGTTACTTATTTGAGATGCCTCTGACTAGCGAGTTTTATCTTATAAGCAAGAGCTGCTTGGCCTAGAGTGCATGACCCCACATTTTTATCACCGAATTACATTATTTTCTGTTATCCAAGCTCAAGGTCATCCTTTTGCTCAGTACTATGCCAGTCCTTCTATATTTGTTCCATCAGCAATCCTCTGGAGTATTTCACTAGGTAGTCAAGGTCAGACTGCTCTTTGATACTTCCCATTCTAAACTACAAGTTACTGCACCTTTCTCTGGTAGCAGTAAAATCTTATAATATTTGCAGGAGACCTTGGTTACCTCACATTGATGTGCTTTCTTCAGGGCACCCAGTGTGACCTGCCAACCCTTCTGCTTTTCCGTGCGGGGTCAGTGCGTGCCCTGTTTGGATTTTTAGCCGCAGCATTTCCTAACCCGCAGAGGAGCAGACCACAGAATCATTGTTACTTCCTTTCATTTTGCAGGAAAGTAGAATGAGCACCATAAATCAAACACACTCGAATCCGGCCAGAGTATCTTTGTTGCTCATAGCCGCAGACGGCCTCAATTATCTTCAAACTGCAATTATAACAAGGCAGGCCTGCTCTCTTGAGCGAGCGATTTCATACCTTTAGGGTGCCTTGAACAAAAGCGAAAGGCCGTTTCAAAAGGCACCATCAGCCTTCCCCTCTGCCGCCTCCAGACTGTCACAACAATGCGGTCAGGCGGCGGCACCGAGCCGCAGGCACCGCACGGACCGCAGCACGCACGGTGGGTGCCCGAGGGGCTCCGAAGGGACTTCCGAGCCTTTCCCCCGCCCAGGCCGACGCCACAGCGCCCTGGGACGGCAATCCGCCCCTGCATGTCCCGAGCCGCATCCAGCGCTCGGGTTTGGGGTTTTTTAAGGCTTAGAAGCGAGGTGCCGCCTCGCCCGTCGGGGGAAGGGGCCGCTCGGCTCTGCGCGCTCCCGCCGCGGGCCCTCCCCGCGGCTCCTCCCCGCGCTGCGCTGATAAAGGCCGGAGCGTTGGAAGGGCTTATCTGCCCGCTCTCCCCGCCAAAAACAGCCCAAACCAAAACCAGGGAGACCTGAAGGCGGGGTGCAGGCGGCAGCCGCAGCAGCGCGACCCTCCGGGAGCGGGACGCGGGAAGAAAGGGCTTGCCCTACGCGCCTCGCTCAAGGGCGCATCTGCGCAGAGGGGGGAGGGAAAGCCAACAAAAAAACCCCACCCGAAACAGTAACAAAAAACCACATAAAAATAAAATTAAATTTTTTAAAAAAGCATTAAAAAAACCCCGCAATCACTGTGCAACGCCCCCAGCCACCCCCGCGGCCCCGCACACTCACTCGGAGCGCTATCCGATCCCGCAGAGGCAGCGGCGGAGGCGCAGCGCGAACTGCGGCAGCCCCGCCGCGCCGCCCCCTTTATAGCGGCGCGATCTCGCGAGCGGACGCGGCGGGCAGGGCAGCGCCTGCAAGGGCAGCATGACTTGGCAGATCCGCGGCTGTCCCCACTGAGCGCGGATCGTCCTGGGAGAGAGCCCCGGGAGCCGCCGTGGAAATAGCCAGTGCCGCGGTTATAATTGACACGCTTGGTGCAAGAAGCGATTGCATTTTTAGTGCCTTAATTGATGCAGCTATGATTATTTGAAGTCCTCAGAGGGTACGCAGGATTTTGAGGGAGAGTAAGGGATGACTGGCATGTCATTCATGTGAATTAAGTGTTGGCCATTGACAGAAGTAGAACGAAACCTCTCACGAACACAGCAGTGTGTGTTCGCAGTGTTACAGAGGTGTGGTGTCAAATCTCCATCCTCTGGCTCTGCACTACCCACTGCTCCCTCTCCCTGATACTCGTTCGCAAGGCTTTCATTGATTCTTCTCCATCAATGGGAACACCGATCCAAGTCATGCAAGTCAGCGAAAGAAAGATGAAAACTAAATTTAAAGTCTAATCCTTGAGCTTCAGTGGTAGAATGGAAACCCTTGGAAGATACAGTTATTTCAGGGAGTTTTGCATCATTCCCTAGTGAAGCTGCTCTGAGGGACGTTTAACCTCAGTGACTCCTCACAAGCACTGTCTTTGAATCCACGAGTGAACAAGCAGTGTGATACTTTTTAAGGGCCAAATTCTCAATTTAAATGTGAAAGCTTTATTAAATAATGAACACTAAAAGCCATTAAGCCATATCAAGGACAAAAATGTTTGCTTCTGTCAAAAGTGATAAATGTGTTCACCAACTGATTTTTACTCATCTGTTTTGCAGTTTACAGTTGTGTTTCTTATACCTGTTAAAACTTGATTATAAATTGTAATGAGGAGAAAACCACAAAGGATTAACAAACTTTAAAGGTTTATAATCAAGATCACTGTGTAGTGCTGCTGAGCGACCATACCCATGTACCCATACTCATGGTGGTTCACCCAGACATGATGCATTTTGGGACCAGATGAACTTAATCCTTAAATAATGAAAGCAAATAACATGTATATATGTACTCAGGAAAAAATCTGCACTCACGTTCATGCAACTAATTTACCTACTTCTATTGCTGTAGCATGCTTAATCTTTTACAGGAAGAAGTTTGCTATTTTCTTATCATCAGCGTTGTCATGAGAACTGAGGTCCATATATTGAGACATGTATGTACCTCCCCATCACCTCAGGCCAATGAACCTGTGAACAGATTAACTCTGAAAGGTCAGGCAGTCCGAATCAAAACCTCCAGAACAATGTAGTCCCAGTGCAAGTCCAGCATGTTTATCAGTGGACAAAGCAAAAATAACCTTCTCATGGTTTCTGATTCTTTTAATGCTTGTTATGCTCATTTCTCCTACTTTCAGATGCACAATATATCCAGTATGGTCTGCAGGTTGTTCCAGGTTGGTGCTGTAAGCATTGCCTTTCCATTCATATGTCCGTGGCCTCATTACTTTTGATTAATTTCTGAGCTTGTCTTTCCAGACATCAGGTTTTGAAGATTTTTGAATAATAAATTGTCAGGGCCACTCCTTGTTCAGTGGGCGCCTGGGTTTCTGTAGCCTTTCTCAATCTTTAGATGTAAGATGCTACTTAGATTAAAACAATTATGTTTTCTATGGAAAGAAAGGGCACGTCTACCCCTGCAGGTGGTGGAAGGATGGAGTTCTCTCCCCACCTCGCTTCTCCACACAGCAGGGTAACTGTGGTGTTGTTCTGCTAAAATAGCTGCCAGACAGGATCAGCTTGTACCTGATTAGCATGGAGCATCAGAGCCCAGTGCAGGCCTCTCTGCACCCATCCACACAGACAGGGGCACAGAAAGTACTTCATCTCTCAACAAAGAGGAGCTGGCAGGCCCTGCAGTACCAGGGCACTGAAACTACCCAAACTGGGAGCCAAGCTAGCTTTCCCATCCATCATTTTGATCACAGTATCTCCCATGTATCTTGGTTGGGAATGGCCCCTGATGTGAAAAACAAACACCCTGCTGTGTGTAAAAAGAAAGGCAAAGAAACTGGACCTTTTTCAGAACATTACCACACATTTGGGTTTCCATGCATTTGGGAATGGTTTTATATAAGAGTATCAAAGATTTCCAGAGTAAGATAAACTTAGTTGGAATAGTAATGGATTTGGCAACACTGGGCATGCCCCTGGAGCACACAGCAAAGGTAGTCCCAGCATGCCTCAAAAGCCAGCGCCTTGGGACCCGCCCACACATTCCCTGTGGGGTTCATCACTGCATGTGCCAAAAGGCCACGGAGTCCTGCATTCCCACTGAAAACCCTGAAAACCAAACCTGCTACCTACACATGGTACTACCAGAGGCACAGTCAGAGTCGAGTCCTGGCCATGTGGGGACAATTTAATTTAATGTGTGCAGAAAGTCAGCTGACAAGTCAACAACTGACAAGTTCCACGGAGCATTTATGCACAAGCATCTGGGGCACAATCATTTAAATGAAAACAACTGCATATCATTAAATATACAATGCACATATTAGCTTTCCTTGTTTGAATCAAGTGAAGGCTGTATTTCTAGTTAAAAATATCTTACATTTCCTCTTCTTTGCATATCTTTTATTTTCTTTTTCAATTAGCAAGCTATTACTCTATGTTTGGATAACCACACCCTTTTGATGATAAAATGTTTTAGTTTTCCTTACCCTTTCTCTTTTACTCCCTATTACATTACTGGAGGCTGAGGTTTGTTAAAGTTTTCATATGTGAGATTCATATAATCCAAGCATCTTCTTTTGCTTGAAGACTGTGGCTTTTCAAATGGATTTGTGATTGGCAGGGTCTTCATAAAAATAAATCAAACTCAGCAGTGATTCCTCCCCCTTTATTCTTTCATTTCCTGCTTCCTGTTACTTATAACTGTTGTCTTGTCCTTGCACTTTTCTTCCACTTTCCTTTATTTTGTCAAAACAGGCTGTGCAACAGAGAAATCTGGTCACAGGCATGCCCAAGAGATTAATTGACCTTTGTGCCTTTTAGCCTCCTGAGCAGTTCAAGTCAGAACAGCGAAGACTGAATCTGCAGCAGATTTATCTTTCTGGAAATAAGTAACAGGCTCTTCAAAGCCTCACCAGAGATATCTATTGCCATCATAATCTTACTCTAAGTTCTAAATGTTTATGAATTGCTTGTGAAGACAGAAGCCTGGAGTAAAAGTCAAAGCTGATTATCAGTTTTGAGTTGTGTTTGAGATCGGGTGCAGAGTTGAGTCTCGATTGCAGGCCAAAGTCTGTTTCAGCGGAAGGCTTTGACTTCGCAGGGGCAGGGCTGTCCCTGCCCGGCAGTGAAAGCACTCAGCTGAACGAGCCTGCTTTCATCTCACTGCGGGCCAAGCAAACAAGGAAATAATTCCCGGCCATCTGCGAGGAGAGGAGCCCGGCCCTCTCGGAAAGGGCCACTTCTTATGCATCTTAGAGCGCAAAAGCTGAAGCAAAACGAGTGCAATCGGCCTTTTACTTTCCGTGGATTCCTGTTATTTAGGGCTGCAAATAAAACTGGGTATATTCGGTTTTCCGACAAGTAGGAACGGCTCCAAGAGGCCACGACAAACAGCAGTCGGGAAGATGCAAACGCTTCTTGTCGAATTTATGGGCCGGGGTCGTCTTTTGTCGCTTCCCCCAAATAAATGCACAGCCGCGTTTATCGCTTCACCGCCCGGCGGGAGCGGCGAGGCTGGGCTGCCTGAGCTTCCCCACGGGAACCGGGCAGAAAGATCAGCGGGGCGAACCCGATGAGGGGGCAGGGAGCGGGTCGGTGCCGGGGGCCCGGTGAGGTACGGGGAGCGGGTCGGGGCCGGGCCGGGCTCCGAGCGCCGCCGGAGGCAGAGCCGTGAGGGCAGTTCAGCCCCACCGCTGGACTTTGACATTTGAACCCGTGAGGGGCAGCCGCGCCGCGCTCCCGGCGGAAGCGGAAGGGCCGGGCAGCGGCGGGAGCAGCCTCAGCGGCGGCGGCAGCGGCGCTCGGTACCGGCGGTGAGTGCAGGGAGCTGCGGGGCTGCCGGGCCGCTTATCGCCCCTCACCGCCCCCGCGCCGGGCGGGCCGCCCTGCGCCGCCCCGATAAGGGGCGGGTGGGCGCGCTCGGTGCCTCCGGGGATCCGAAACGCAGCGGGGTTGCTCCTGATGTGTGTGGTAGCAGCTGCTCAGTTATTGCCCATATGTGCCTATTTGCATACCTGTATGTATTAATGGCATGCATAGTTGTGGTTGTTCTACTGCAGGAAGACTCCTTGCTTTAGGTTTAAAGCGAGTTGTAGCTGTGGGTTTATGAACTAGGGTAGTTTGCGTTACTCTGCTTGTTGATGCATCCTCCCACCCTTACATTGCCCTTGAATTACTCTGAGCTTTAATTCCTTTATGTGAATGTGGCAGTAGGCTGGTGATGTTAAGTTATAACCACATCTTACTTGTCCAGAATTAGTTTACTTTTATGTTTATTTTTATCTCTGCTGTTCTAAGAAGATGTGTCCAACTTTTTAATGAACTGAATAATTATAGGTAGCATCATAAATGTGATTCCCCTAAATCCCCTATTTTAGGGAAGAATCTGAGTGGAAAGTACTAATGAACATATTTTTTTCCAGTGTCTGCCCTTCTGATGTGTTCCATTGTTCCAGAGGTTATAGTTCAAATCTCTCTGCAGTGTTAATATGCAATGTTACATGAAGCAAGATTATTCTTAAAAATGTGCTGATGCTGGTTATTGATTAAATGTGTACCTTGTCTTCTGGGCTGAACTCTTACCTTTAAGATGATTGCATAATACAGTTGTGTAAAGCATACAATTGGTATCTTATTTGTATTATAGGCCAAAGTGAATCAAAAAGCCTTAAGTTTTTAGTTGTGTTGCATGATGCAAGAAGATTTCTTTAATTAGGCAAGTAAATTCAGGTATACAGCACCCACTTGCATATAGCTGGCTACAAAATGGCTGTGCAAGCTCAGAGTAGAAGAGAATACTGTTGGCATCGTCATCCTGTCTTCTCTGACCTCCTACTCCAATAAAACAGATGTACACCTGCAGTTTGGTTCACCAGTGATTGTCTTCAGTACCAATAGCTGGGCTTAGCTCAGTGCAAATCCAGGGCTATTAGTTCAGTGTGATGATTGTCTAGCACCAGGAGGTGCTGGCCCATTACAGGCCTGATAAGAAAGGCACTCTGACTCTAAGGTGTCATCTCAAATGATGTTTTTTAGAGCTAACTCTTTGAAGAAATAGGAGAATATTGATAGCTGTGCATCCCTTCAGGTGCTGGGAGCCCCAGCTTGTGCAGCATTGAGGAGATCTCACACAGCAGTGTGCAGACCCTGTCCATGGCGGGGGTTACCCTGTTTTGGTCATTTGAACTGCTAGGGATTGTTTTACAAGAAAATACCTCTATTCATCATTTCTGCTGTCAAGCAGAAAGGATGCTTGCAGGAGAACTTTCTGCTTTTTTTAGATAAAGGCAAGGACACATAGGTGGCATAATTTCGCGTACAAAGTGAGAGCTACCTGCAGAGTCCTGTTACAGGTCACTGCTGAGCTTATTCTGCAGCTTGTGCCTCCCACAGCACAAGGCTGGGTGTGAAGTGCAGCACAAGATGAACCTGAACCAAGTCAGGTTAACTGTTACAGGGATCCCCAGCTCCTTGGTGTACAACAGCCTTCAGGTCAGGGTCACTCCAACTGCTCTTCTATGTCTCTCTGAAAAACAAGTGTGCTGTTTGGTGTCTGCTGTTAAATCTACAAAAGTTTGGCTTGAGAAGCTAAGCAAGAAATGGGAAGAATAAACTGTGTGAACACATCCATCAGCTGGGACCTAATTATGTGAGGAAAAGTACAACACTGAGAAGGCAGACCTATTTTGGGATAGTATGCTGTGTGGATGCTGAACTCTGAAAACATCCCTTCCTCCTACATTGATATTCAGCTAACATTGCATTCTTCCACTGTTGGTTATTTTTGTTGTTTTTTTAAAACCAATAACATTAATGAATTTGGATACAGCAGAGCTTGGGAAGTAACTGAAATCAGCTAGCCAGCTTTGGAGCTCATCCTGAATGTAGCTTCTTTTTAACTGTTTGAGCAGAAACATAGATTGTGAGGATTTTGGGACACGGTTTAAGCCCTTCCTTTGTTGATGAAAAAACTTTGCCATTGTGAGCAGAAAAGGTAAATTGTTGCAACTTAAAGAATTGCTGCAAAACTGTTTGTTCTTTTTATTCTCTAGGCAAAAATGCCTGCAACATGTGACTTCGTTACACTCCACACTGGGCAGAAGATGCCTCTGGTGGGACTGGGAACTTGGAAAAGTGACCGTGGCCAAGTAAGCAGTGAACAATAGGATACTGTGCTCTCAACTAATATGTGTATTTGTGCTCTCTTTTTTGAAGGTCCCAGATCTGAGGCCTGGATTCTTAGCTTGAGCTGTTCTAGTCTTGAGTTCACTGAAGTTGAATGTATGTATGTGTGTATTTGCATCTTAAAGGCCTTACGGCACAAAGACAGCAGATCCATCCTGAAAGGAAAGTCCCTTCAGACTTGTTAACCCTGGCCTCAGGCAGTGGTGCTGTGGGACATACACCCAGAAAAATACCAATAAATGGTGTTTCTATAATATGGTGCTGGACTCTTCTGCTGGCAAGTCCTCAGGCTGCCAGTCTGACCAGACACCCCTCTGGCTTAGGCTGATGACTCAGCAGAAAGCATTATTTTGGGAGGCAGAAACTCAAGTTGTTCTTGTAATAAGTCCTGTTCCAGCAGCCAGCCAACAGTTAGAAGCAAAACAAAGAACTTGCTTGCGTCAGCCTGCTTTTAGAATAAGACTACTCATGTATCATTAGACATTCACTCTGCTTCTGAATGCAGTGAATTGGCAAAACACCACACTTGGAAACAATTCTGTGTGTTACTACAAACAGTCTGTGGGAATGTTTCTGTGCTCAGTGGTGTGCCTGCTATTGTAATGCTTCTCCCCTTTGTCTGTCTTTTTGTATCTCTTTCATTTAGTTAAAAGATACATCTTTGGGGGAAGAAATTGTATGTACTTCCTGTGAAAGGGAATGTCCACTGCTTGGTGGAATTCCTAGCTGGTATACAAAGAATTGTAGAATCACAATTCTTGAATGTGAATGACTTGGGTTGGAAGAGACCTTAGAGACCATCTAGTTTCAATTCCCTGCTGTGGGCAGAGACACCCTTCCATGATTGCTCAGAGGTTGATCCACCCTGGCCTTGAATATTTCCAGGGATGGGGCAGCCACAGCTTCTCTGGATTTTGCACACCACTGCATGTCTGTGCAGTAAATGGATGTTTCACTGCTACTCTTGTGTGAGCTTTATGATGTTTTTTGTAGTATGTTGGATGACGTGCTCATGACTGAGAGGGAAAGTTAAAACTCTTCTCAAGGTGTGCTATTCTCTCTCGCCAGCTAGAGGAAAAGGTGGGAAACAAGCTATGAAAATTAAATCTATTCAGAGCCATTTTACTGTGGGTTTTCCTGTCCAAACAACTGTCAGGACAGTGGATCTGTTGGGAACAGAAGTTGCACTAATTTGGAAGCTGAGTTGGTGTGAGAGCTCAGTCAACCTCTTAAATGAGGAAAAGGGTAAATATGCAGCTTTGCCGCTTAAAACATCAAATGACAGCTGAATTAAGTTTGTTAACATGCACAAACTTAATGGATGAATTTCTGTACACTCAAAACAATTAAATGTGCTTTATCTAAAGCAAATGTCTGAAACTAAACAAACAAAATATGAATGTGTTGTTTATTCTGTGAACTAATTGTTCTGAGAAATGTGTGGCCTTAGAAAGGAACCAGGACAGATCCTGTTTGTCCATAATTTAAAGCTAATTCAGTTGGATTTTGCCATAATCAGCAGTGCTGCTGGCAATTGAACTCCACACAGGATACAGCCATCTTCTCTGGGTTTCCTTGGGAGACACTGGGAGTCACTATCTGCTGTCTTCAAAGACTTCCTTCTAGAATGTATTGAAGGCAAAATTTAGGAAGTGCAGTGAAAAGGGCCAGAGTTACAGAAGTTGATGCTATTCCTATGGAATGATTGAATTTCTGCTTATCACTTTTGAAAAT
>VYZR01025928.1:11755-23014 GCA_013400675.1 Oxylabes madagascariensis
CATGAACACACTATAGAGTTCAGAGAAGGGCCACAGAGCTCGTCAGAGGGCTGGAGCATCTCTCCTATGAGGACAGCCTGGAGAAGAGAAGACTCCAGAGAGCCCTTGGAGTACTTCCCAGTACCTTGTGGATGCCTACCAGAAAGCTGGAGACCGACATTTCATAAGGGCAGATAGGATAGGAGGGATTGGCCTTAAGTTGAAGGAGAGTAGGTTTAGACACAGATATCAGGAAGAAATTCTTTACACTGAGGGTGGTGAGGTACTGAAAGGCTTTGTCCACAGAAGTTGTGGATGCTCTAGCCCTGTCAGTATTTAAGGCCAGGCTGGATGGGGCTCTGAGCAATGTGGTCTAGTGAAAGGTGCTTCTGCCCAGGGCAGAGGGGTTGGAGCTAGATGATATTTAAGGTCCCTTCCAAGCCATTCTTTGGTTCTGTGATTCTATGACATGATCAGCCTGGGACCAGTAAATAGTAGCCCCAGAGAGAGAACTGACCATTGTATTTGAGCAGGTCATGGGATGACCACGTATGTATATTGAGCACAATTGTTTTCCAGGACTCAGTATGCACAGGGGTCCTCTAGGCTAACAAACCCCTTTGTCCCACTACCTCAACATGTGCATGCAATAAATCAGGGTCTGTTCTGAATAATTTTGCAGAAACACTAAATGTTTCTCTGTTTTCACTGAACGTGAAAAGCACCTCTACATCCTGCCACATTACATAGGTGGCCCTGAACAGTCACTGCAACTGCTTGCAATTATATAAAGTTAGAAATGTACTACAGAAAGATTAATTAAACACCTGTTATCAATACATAACTATTTTCGGAAAAGTGCTGGAACCAATCATCACTCTGCAAATAAAGTTTAACATTAGTTTCTTGAAATGAGCATATATCTAAGAGACTGCACATACTAGGGCTTCTCATGTCAGTTTCTCTCCTACATATACAAAAGAACAAGTTAAATACTTTTGTCATTTACTGAATATTGCACATTTTCCTCACAAACATATTAACGAAGTTTGTTTTCTTTGGAAACTGGCGGTAACTGAGGTTGCTTTGCTTCCCTAGAGTTACAATTTTGAATCTTCATCTCAAAGAAAACTGAAAGTGTGCAGCCCATTGTTATTGCAAAACACAGCTTTGCCAAGTCTGTTCACGCTGTATTCCTTGTGAACCAGCTGCTAACAAGCTGCAGTTAGCATCATGTACTCTCTCTTGAAGGCTCAAAAATGATGGCAAACAAATTAGTGTTTGGCAGATACACAGGTTTGCAATTTGTGGCCAACAGAGCATTCACATCTGTATCTAATTATAGGATGGAATAGCCAAATTATTTTTATCAGTGTATGATTAGCAGGACCTAACACACTTGCTCCAATATAACTTAAATTAAATATAAAGCCACAGAACCAAAGATAAATGCACCATATTTCTCTTAATATATTCTTTATGTAGCTATCACTGCTGTCAGTGCTTGTAATGGTATGTGGAGAATGAAGGAAAGATTGAGACAGGTTTTTCCCTTGTAATATAATTAATTGAAAGAGAAAACACATAAGATTATTTCAGCCAATTGATTTCTTATTTTGTCACCTAAGCCAGAGGCACTTGACTGGATGTAATTTTTGTTTGGTTTTTTTAGACATTGTTTTGTTTTCTCCATCCTTCATTTGGACACATGATTCAAAACAATGTTATTTACATCTAAGAAAGGCAAAATTTAGAAGACAAAATATGGAATCAATAACCTATTAACAGGATTTACAGATGCAGGAAATTAATTTAATGACTGTTCATAAGAACAAGCTTATTGGTGCTATTCATACTAGACTTCTCTGTAATATCTTTCTGTGAATTCACCTTCCCAAAAACATAGCTGTTTTACCAAAATAATTTGTATTATTGTTGAAGTAACATTTAAAGGTATTTTAAGTTTAAATAATTTTACGATACTTTTCAAGAAATAAAAAAAGTTATGTTCTACAAACAAGATTTTCAAAAACACATATGTACACTAAGCTGCATGAGACATACACTTTGATATCTTTCCATGCTCCCCTGTGGTCAAGTACAATGCGATGTTTTAAAGCAAACACATTTAATACTAAAAGTCTATGATTTTTATCTAAGCTGCTTCTGTTGTGTTATCTGAAGTACTGTCAGTTGTGCTCTTAACACAACTCAAAAGAGCCCATCCCTTGCAAGGTTGAATTGCTCTGCCTTCCTGTTACGGGGGTTCAGACATGAGATGTCCTTGGTACTCTTTGCTGCAGTACCCTATATCCATGTGTCGACTTGCTGCCTGGGATGAGACAGTTGGGCTTCACGATCTTTAAGGCCTTTTTCAACCTGTTATAAATGAAACGCCAATAAAATTATAAAAAGTTTTATTTAACAATTTATATATCAGAAATTTAAATGAGCCACAAAATAAATCAGCTCTGAGCCCGGGGTCGGATCTGGGTGAACCACGGACTTAGTACAAACTGCACAGAGTCCCCCTAGGTTCACAAATGCAGGGGTTTCAGAGTCCATTTTTATACACTTCTTCTGCAGGGTGACGTGAGATTCTCCATCTCCGGGGTTGATGTTGCTTCATCTCGTATCCATGTCCTTCTATTATTTTGGTAAACTGAGTTCCAGGAAATCTATTATTTGGTAAACTAGATTCTCGGAAAGCCCGGATGTTTGCAATCATGGGTTGCAGGTGTGTTTCATTAGCATGTGTGCTGGGCTTATTTTCCGGGAATCGAGTCTCAGAGATGTATGTGGCTGAATTCTTCGGATTCACTTCTCGGAATCAGGACAAAGGATACACCTATTCCTTTTGGAGTAGGTATCTCCTGGAGCCATTGCTGGTAGTTTTCCTGGATGGTTCTTTATGCAGTTGCTAAAAATGTCTCTCCTCTCGTCCAACATGCTGGGTGTTTTCTATTCAGTTGCAAAACACATCTTGTTTGGTTACGGGAAGGGGGGGGTAGCTCAGTCTGATTCCTCACCTCCAAGTTTTTTTCATTTTAAACTTTTACACAGGCTTAACTTATTTTAACAATATATTACAGAATAAAATGAAAAACATGAATTACTTTAGGTCATCTATAACAAAACTATGCGTTACCTGCGTTTAGATAGTGTGTACTTATGTTCAGATATTTCTTCTAATTTTGCGCAAAGTTGTGTTCCCTCCTGTTCTCTCCCTCTGCTGTCTGTTCTACGTTCACTCTTACACCCTTTGGCTATCTTCTTCGGCACCTCATCCTGTTGTCCTCATCCTGGTTCGGTTTTATTTGTTGTGGGATTCTTCCTAGTCTGTCCTGCTGACCGTTTTCCTTCCTCCTTTAAAGGCAGGTTATTATTTTTCCTTTTTCCTGCCTTTTTCAGCTCTTTGAACTCTCTTCAGGGCAACTGAACCACCATAGGGACGAAGCAGCCATCCTTCTGAATGCTGCTGAGCAAACACCCCGCAGGTCATTACAGATTCACAGTCTGATGCTGGTATGCCATTACTGCAGCCTGCTTTATTTGTTGTCAAGGGTAAATAACTTTATGAAAATCAATATAAGACATTTTGAAAAAGGCAAGTAGCCAACCTATTGTGTTATTTAGACCTGATATAAAATGCCTGCTGCTTCACACAACTAGATGGCTCCTCAAATATGAGCTGATAACTAGCTTTACGGAATTGTAAGAACACATTAGTCTTCCTTTCTGTATACCTGGGAAATGGTGCAGTGTCCGGGTGCTGCCGCTGTGTCTGTGCCGGGGCTGCCCGGGCCGGCCCCGGGCGGTGCCCGCGGCTGCAGCGGCCCCAGCGCAGGGCACGGCTGAGCCCCTCAGCCACGGGCGGGCGGGACAGAGCCCCGGGGAAAGCCTGGCCGAGGGAGGGCAAAACGCTGCCCGGCAGCCGGGGCCGAGCCGGGGGAACCCAGCCGCAAACAGCCCTGCCAGCCCCGAGGGGACAGCGGGAGCGGGGACGGGGGCAGCAGGGACCCGGCAGGGACGGCCCTGCGGCCTGGGAGAGAGCCCGGGGGGCAGCGCCTTCCTGCGGTCAGTGGGGAGGACTTTCATTCTGCACTTATGCTCTTCTACTTGGAGATCTTAGCACCTCCCTAGCACAGGCAAAGTGCTATAGTCTTAGCTCTATCTAACTGCGGTGGCAGCATTCCTTCCCCATCCCACTTCACACCGGACATAATTAACATGTTGTAAAATTATGTAAGACTAGAATCAACGTTTGGCAGGAAACATGCAGATACTACTGTGTAACAGGTGTTAAGAGCAATCCTTCTATGCTTTCTAATCTGCATGTCATAATTCAAATTCCCCTTTCATTACTGTCCCTGATGAAAAAGGGAATTAGTGCTCCCTGATTAGTTTTGAGCTGTGAAGATGTGAGCTTCAGTTTGCCTTAAAGCTGGATAATTCATTAGTCACACTGTTGAAAGTTCCAAGTCCATTATATCCCATAAGATATTTTCCCAGAGAAATTTCTATCCTCCTAGTTTGTAATGTTTGTAGTCAAAATGATTAATATTCTCTAGTGTATAGCATGTTGAGTATATTTGTTTCTTTATTTGTTTGCTTTGTAAATGTCCCTTTTTCAGCTGGAATGGTGTTAATTTTCTCCTTAGTAGCTGGTACAGTGCTGTGTTCTGGATTTAGGATGATAATAACTGATGTTAGTGCTGATAAAACACTGATGTTTTGGTTGATGTTGAACAGTGCTTACCTTAATTGGGGACTTTTCAGTTTCCCATGCTCTCCCAGTGAGCAGGTGCACAAGAAGCCATGAGGGAGCAGCAGTGACACTACAAATGAAGAAAACCACCAACATTAAAACAATTTAAATGGTAAAAAGGAGAGTTTTGTAAACTTTTGGAAACAAATAAGGAGTCAACTTGAGAAGTACAAAATTAGCATAATAAATTGTAGTGATGGAGACAGAGGATAACAGAACAGCATTGAAAATCTGATTTGACATTGCTAGAAGTCATCCTGCTGGCACTTGCCCATATCTGATGGAGTCGCTTCCTGTTGGAGGCATGAATGTGCCAGAGTGCATTAGGGAGGGTTCCACACCTCAGTGTGTATGATCCACACCTCTGTACGTATATAACCTCATGGGCTGTGCCTATGTGTGTGTTGGAGGGCTGCAGGAGGTAGAGTGGAGAGCTAGAGTTTGCACACATCCTTTGACATATGGTGGGCATGTGTGTGTGATCACAGAACTCTTCAAGATTAGAGAAGGTTGTTTCAAAATTAATAGGTATGTGCAGGTATCTTATAAGTGTCTAGGACAATGGTGTATCTGTTGCAATTATGATACTGACCCTCAACCTCTAGTTCACTGATTACCAATTAACTATGTGGCAATAAACCTCTTCACTGCTGATTCAATTTAAACTATGACAATTGAACAAATTTCCCTTGTGAAATCACCTGCTACAGCTGCTGCACTTCTCAACAAAACAGGATGACAGACCATAAATACTGATAGTGGAGAAATGTTATGACATGAAGTGAGTTCCCTTTCTGATACAGAAGGAAGTTATAAGCATTTGGGATTCTACTTTTGAAAGAATGCAAAGAGTGCATGTATGATCTGTCTTTCTCATGGGCAGTGATGACAATCCTTGGAAGAATTTTAGGGAGATATTCATGGCAGGGACAGCATCAGCATTCTCAGTGTTGAGTGTGAGGATAAACATCCCTTCCAGTGCAGATGGGTTTATCAAAAGGGGTATCCACCGCATTTAAAACATAATGCTGTGAAGACTGCTGGCAATATTATTCCTCTCCTTGAAGGTTTCACAAGAATCTCAGGGTTCAGCTTCTGGAAGACACATGGTCAAACTGCAGTCTTAACTGTAGCAAAAAAGCTTTGATATTGAGATCAGCCTAAGAAAACCTAATAAATAAGCATTTGTTTTTAACTCAGTTTCAGAATTTGTCCAACACAGAACCAATCTCATTTCCTCTACACAGACAGGTACAGATTCACTGATGAGGAGGAGGGGATGGAACAGCTCATATCCTCACCTACTAAAAGCCAATACAGCATGTAACCTGTCACACGAGAGGGAGAAAGAGACTGCACCACCATCTTCACGACTACATCCACAGGACTAGACACCTCAATAAAGCCAGTAGAAAAAAAAATCTTTTTTATTTTAGGGGTCTTTTACACTCTTATGCTTTAGTTATAGCATAATATCGACTACCAGATGTTATAAATTACCTGACTAGTTCTACATAGAAATATTTGGGAGGCTAATGTGAGGGGATCAATAAGGTAGTATTGTAAGAATGTTCTCCTGTACGTTCCTAAGCAGTTTTAGATTGAATTTAGATTTTTAGGCTCTTTGGATTTTATAACATAAATCAACTGTATTTCAAACTAAGTATTTAATGCAATCAGCACTTGTAAAAGCCTCCCACAGGATTTCACTATACCTTCAATGCACTTCATTGTAATATAGACCTTACAAAAAGGTTGTTTCTTGTGAATTATGAGAACTAAACAAAGCGCCTGAAATCCTTACCTTTAGTAAAACAGAAGTGGAAAAGCCAGAAGAATGACCCAACACAGCACAGACTTTTATTTTTCCTCTTGAAGTCTTATTTATTGTAGCAGACATTAATTTTCACAATTCTTTACACAATTTATCAGTTTGTTAAGTTATTAGGTGGGACTCTTATTTATGCCATTTATACAATCAATCAGTAAGACTCATTATTCAACAGCATATTGCAGTTTGCATGGCAAATATTAATCAGTAAAATTGTACTCCGGTGAACATGTATTTCAAGTTAAATTATAAATGCACATTAATGTGGGAGAGTTTCCTGGTGAATTTTATATGTCTGTAGCATAATTTAATTTTATTAAACATATAATCATATAATCATATATGATATATATAATCATATAATTATATAAAAAATGTTACATAAGAATAGATAATCATCATAATTGCATCATAATTACAGTTTAGATATTGTTCAGTTTAGCTGTACTTCTGTGCTACAAATCAGAATCTAAATAACGAAAAAATGCTAGAATCAACATTATTTTTTCATGTTAAATATTAGGTACTATTCAAATTTAAAGTTACCAAATTAGTTTGCTTTGTTAAGATGCATTATTGTAAATTAATTCACAATCAAAGAGGAAGTGATAAGCCTGTCAAAGCCTAGCTAACACTGCCAGCTTAGACTTGCCATTTTTTTTCACTGGTTATATCTTATTCTGACAGTAACCATACTAATTTCAGTGGAAGTACTCAGAACACTTACAAGTAGTCAGCATGAGCAACTGGAGCAGAATCATCAGCTTCTGTTGGAGAGGTGACATTTGTAACAGAACTTCCTGGCATTCGTTGCTTCTCATATCTCAAAATATTCTAGGAATACAGAACATTCAATGCTCTGCAAAAGACTTTGAAATTTCCTGGGATATTTCTAGATGGAAGGTATCACAGAAAGGCTTTAGTTCAACATCTGACTCAAAAAAGGTCAGGTTTGAGTGGGTAACAAAGGTCTTAAATCAATCAGAGTTTGAAAAACTTCAGAAGAAGAGCCTGTACAGCCCTGCTGGGCAGCTGATCTCTGGTCAATATTTGACAGTACCAGTGGTGAAATGTTTTTCCTGATATCCAGTCAGAACTCACTCTCTCATGTGTCTGTCTTCCTCCCATGACACAGTGCTGTGAAGCGCTGGGCTCTCTCTCCGTGAGAGCACTTTGTCAATCCTGGCACACTGCTGTTAGTTACCCTTAAAGTAACATCTTCTCCAGGCCAAACAAAAGTCTCCAGGCCTCTCTTCACAGGGCACATGCCCCAGTCCCTGACCGTCCCAGAAACCCAGGGTAATTAGGAAACATCGCTATTAGGGACCCGTTGATAACTTTCCTGTAACTGAGTCCCAACACTGGATGTGGCATGCAAGATATCAGGGTATAAGAGGAAAATCCCTCCTCTCCATGTCCTGGCTGTGCTCCAGTGAGTACCTCCCATGGCACTGTTGGCTGTCTCTGCAAGCAGGGCGCGCTACTACATTCAGTGTGTATCTACCAAGACCCCCAGGTCCGTCCCTGCAGGGCTGCCCTCACCCAGGCAGGCACCATCCTGTACAGCTGTGCAGGTTGCTTCCTGCCTGGAAGGTAGGACTTGGCCTTTTTCTATCCCTGTTGAACTTGAAATGTTCATTTTGGCCCCTTCCTCCAGCTTATACAGATCCCCAAGTTTGGCAGCATGGTGTCATTCCTCTACTAGTTATAATATGTAAGCCGTCACTTAAACAGTTGCTTACCCTTTCCTCACATCTCTAAATAGAATTCTCCATCACGAATGCCCAGTAAGACAACAAATGCTATTAAGTCGATTGGGAATGCAACTACTATGAACCAGTTGAAGCAGCATAGGTTTTACTGTATTCAGTAGCATTTTTGGTCTCTGTCATGCATATTCTTAGCTTAGCTATGAGCAGTTAGCAGAAAGCCAGAAGCAACCTCAGCTCCCTTATGGGTTTCGTAGTAGTCTGTAAAAGTGAGAGTTACTTAGCATAGAGCTCATACCAGCTGTTGTCTGGAGCATTTTCTAGAACATAGCACTTTCAGATGGAGTGTTAAAATGTCTCATGCACTTGCTTTATGAAAGCTGCACAGTGCATCTAACAGAACCGTACCTACCTGAGGGTATTTAGTTTTTGTCATTGTGAAAAAACACTGTGCATAAGTTGCTTCCTTGCTACATTTGAGAATCCATTTAGGATCTTCCACACATTCTGTTTTTGACTTTTGAAAAGTACTAGACAAGAATTTACTAAAAGGAGAGACAGGAAGAGGAGAGAAATGTTTTCTCCTAGCTAGTGATAAACTATTTAAGAGTATTTTACTTGAAGCATGTTTTAGGCAAAAATTAAAAATGCAATATTATCATTCTCAGAGTGTATGAAGTAGTTTTAGCACATATATATATGTAAGCAATAAAACCACGTATTTACTGTTATTTTAAAATAGATAGGAATACTAAAACATTAACTTTTGAAATTTATTTTTGCAGGTTACTAGTAACTGGACTTCTTTACTGATATTTATGGGAGTTTCAAGAGTTTTAAAGACCACAGTCATCATCTTGACATTATTTTGGATTCAACAAATGCCTTCAGAGGTGTTCATACTTTTGCAAAAGATGTGACAATTTTGATTTATGCTTTTGAGAAAAACTTTTTATTCGGTATGCCAATCAAAATTATGAATACACAGAAACTCCGAGAGCCAGCTAAAATAGTATGAGTTTCGTTTCTTTTCAGTAATGTTGTAATTAGAATTGAAATAAACAGCTTCTCAGCATCAGGTAGTAAATATAGCCCTTGATGTATGACAGATGTTCCTTAGTCCAAAAAAGGCCAAAATTAAAAAGCAGCTTTCAGACACTGAATGCAAAGAACCTCTTTCTCATTCACTGCAGCAGCAAATAGATTTTGGATGACCAGCTGGACACTGAGTAGGTTTCCCCAATGGGCCTTCCTTGAGGACTTTTCTTAACAATTAAAACCATTTGCTTTTATTGTTTTTGACAGGCACAATAGTCTGGTAACAGGTGTGAGAATCTGCTTAAGATGGAGAAAACAAGGAAATGAAGATGCCAAATAATCTGGCAGACAGGTGAGTATAATTTTCTTCATCATTTTGCTCACATTTCTCTAGGTGTCAAATACAGTATAGAAGTGGAGACATACTTTTTATGTAAAAATAATGCCTGCTTTGTGATTCCAGTCAAGGTGATCTGTTACCAAATGTTGGCTGGATTTATGACCATCTGCCATGCAACAGTGAGGCAATGGTCAGAACTAATAACACTTTAAGAAAACAAATCTGTTGAATTTTGGGACTTAGACCTTTCAACTGCCAATGCAGCACACGCCACTTAGTATTGCCATAAACCCAAACAAAACCAATGAGTAGCCAAGACAGAATAAAGTCCTGGCAGTCTAAATCAGAAATTATTATGTCAAGATTTTATATTTTCAAGGATAGCTCTGTATTATTCTATGCAAATACCGTCTGAGTTTTCAGTTATTTGATAAAATGAAATTTAGTCCTTCCAATTATAAATTATGTCCCCTTTTCAAACAGGCCAAGTGAGCTGCTTGACAATACTCATTCTTGGATGAGTATTGGAGGTCAAATTTTATTTTCACTTTCAAAAAGTGCTTTTTTTCTCTTAAATGCCTCATCTGTGCACACAATCATACATACATAATTGAATGCCTTTTGCTTCACATTTTTAACAGGGACATAATTTTAACTGGCTGCTGTATGATTTGCATTTTTCTAATACTGCATTATTCATGTATCCTGCAGCTGCAGTGAAGAAAATAAACAGTGGCTTTGTAGGTAAACATTCTTTTCAAAAATCAGAGGTGATTCTGATTTCAGCAATTTCACTAGCAAGTTGAGAAAGAATAGGACCCTTTTAGGGAATTAGCAAAACAAGCTAACCCTCACTGAGTTTCATGATGTTCTCAACATTACCTTAATCTTCCCATTATTGAATAGGCTCATGAGGTGAATTCAGATTATTGCTATTTTCAGGGAATTATTTTTCCAGTAGTGCTATTAGCATATATATCTTTAAGAAGTGTTATTCTGAATAATTCACCTTTCAAAGGCGTGTCAGTCTTTGGTCCCTAAGAAATTAACAGGCACTGCATGTAATACTATAAGATTCACTTTCCAGAGAATTCAGATGAACTTTAGTGCACCTTCTAATGGCATTCCTTTGCTTCAGAAATCTATTCTTCTCATAAAAACTCTACTCTTCCTCCTCTGTGAATGCTGATGCTAGCAGCAGCAGTAACTAAAATGCAATGCTGCTTTTGCTGATGAAGCCAAGAACAGAGACATCTGGCTCACAGAAGCAATTTGAGTGGATTTGTCAGAAAGTACTTTTACTGGGATATTGAAAGGCCCTTGAGGTACACTTACTGAAGAATGGGAGAAGTTTGTATATATAAAAAAGTGCCCAGAATCCATGTTGGTTTTTAATGACCTCTTTGAGCCTTCAAAGCAATAAATGAACTAAACTGGATTAGATTTTGCAAGGTCTTCTAGTGTTCTTGTTGAATTTCTTATATGACAAAATAAATGCTGGAAACTGTCATATTAGCCTTAACCCCCCAAGTATAATTTTTTCTAAAAGGAAAAGTAGAGTTTTTATGAGAAGAATAGATTTCTGAAGCAAAGG
>VYZR01025935.1:0-10445 GCA_013400675.1 Oxylabes madagascariensis
ACCCCAAAACAAAACAAAAAACACGATACCTAAACCAGACTTCCACTTCTGGGATCAGATCAAAACAACAAAAAGCCCAGAAAGATTACACTAAGCTCAACTCAAATTAGTTTATTGTGTTGCATGTTTCTCGAGGCAAAAGAGTTTACTTTGGAATTAAAGCACACCCAGAGAACACAGCCCTCGACTGGACATTCAGAGCTAATAGCTTGCAGAGGAGTTCAGGCCAGTTGACTCTAAAAAACAGATGGGTGTCGAGAGGCACCGTCGAGGTCTCCGCATTCCTCCCCGCGCATTGACTTGGGGTTGTTATGCTGAGATGGTCAGAAACTCTGCAGCTGTTTGATTGCTCTGCCTGAGCAGCTCTGACACCCCAAGGGCCCTGCAGACCGTGCAGTGCAGCCTCTGCCAGGGCCCATCCCGCTGCAAACGGGGGGACAGGGCAGGGAGGGCGCTCCAGGGGCTGGGGACCTGCTTTGAGAGCTGTCCCCCAAGTGCTCTGGGTGGCTCTTTCAAAGTTTGTCTGTCTCCATTGCTGCCTGTGCCTGTGGGGCTGTTGTGTGAGAATTCCCCCTGGAGATTTCTCTCGTAGCATCAGTTGGGAGCATTTTGTAACATCTTGGCAGGCAGGATCCTGGCCACCAGTAATTAGTGGAGAGGTGGCATGAAATTGGAAAATGAATTCTGAAAATATTTGCTTTTAAACTTTCAGTGGGAGCTTTGGTGTCGTGTTTGGGAATAGTTCCTGGTTTATCCCAGCTGGGCTGAAGTTTTTGTGCTTTTCTGGCTCATTCCTCTTTTGAGGTGAGAGAAGGGCATTTCTTTGTGCTTGGGGTGTCTCCACAAGTCCAGCCCCCCGTGTCCTTCGTGAACAGGGAATGGGATGCCGTGATAAGAAAGGATCACTGTGAACTCCCTGTGCACTGGTCCCAGGGGAGGTTGGTGTGCTCTCAGCAGATCTGGCACGATGGGTGCTCATAAATCTGGGATGAGTTCACATGAAATGATGCTTCCATGTGGAAGTGAAGCCACTGGCAAAACATCTTGAAACTGCTGCCCTAGTGACCCTCTTCTACAGTGTGGAACCTTCTCTGTTACTCTGAGAACTGGCCAAGGAATGGCGATGTGGAGTCTCAGGTTTCTATTTTATTTACTTATTTGTCAGGCTAGAGCCCTGGTGATAGGAAAATGCCAGTGGCTGTTTGTGCAGGAGCCTTCCAGAGCACCTCTAGTCTGTCTGCCCTGGGAAGGGCATTTCTTTCAAGGCCATCTCCCGAGGACCAAGGATTGCTGTGTTCAGATGAGGGCAGTCTCTGCTCTTTCCTCCTCCAAGGCTGCTTGGCTGGAGGCAGTGCACTGAGAGCTTCCCAGTTTGGTTTACTGGTAGGGCTGGGACATGAGGGATGTGAACTCAAGGACACTTTGAGGAGATGGAGAACTAGCTGCTCTTTCATACTACTTCTACTCCAAGCTCCTCCTTTACCCCGTAACATCACCCAGGACGCAGCTGTGATCCCTTTGGAGAAGGCACAGGAAGGATTGCAGGGCTCTCTGGGAGCAATTAGAGGCAGCCCTGAGGTCTCTGACACCCTTCCCAGTTTGCAGGAGCAAATCTCCTTGCTGCTCCAGCTTCTCCAGGTCTGGGAGTGCCTGGGCAGCTGTCTGTGCTGGCTGGCAGCTGAAGGGAAGGTAAGAACCAGAGGGTGAGCAGAGGGTTGCTGGGAAAGGGTTGCTGAGAAAAAGAGCAGTTTAGAGTCAAAGAAGAAGGTGTCAGAGCAGTGGGATGCTTGAGGAAAGGACAACCTGGTTTTCCTTAGTTTATTTTCACATTTGACCTTTTGGTTAAGGAATCCAGTCAGTCCAATTTGTTCCAGCATAAAGAAAAGATGCTGAATTTAATTGATGACTGGCAGTGGAAAGTCGCATTTTTGGGCTGGGGCTGTACACTGAGGGAACCTATTCATTAGCTCTCCTAATATTCTGACTATTAGCTGCTGCTGCTCTCTGATTCTGGTTTCGTGTGAGCAGTGTTTATGTGAGCTCTCTGCTTTGATGGCATTGGATGTATTCCCCAGGAGCAGCCCCCGAGGTGCAGTGAAACAAGGTGGAACAAGCACATGATAAACACAACCACCTGACTCTGCTCTGGCCTCACATGCCCTCGCCTCTCTTTGCAGTCAGATGAGGTGTGAGGTGGGGTTTCCCTTGCACTAAATCTTTGTGTCTTTATGCAGAATTTGAGGTAAGAAGGGGGAAACGGCTTGGTTGGATTTGTTTGTGGTTTTTTGGTTTTTCTTTCTAAAGGTCTCTCTCGAAATAACACATAAGAGTCAACAGAGCTGTTAGTAGCTGCAGTGGGGACTATTAATCCCACTTTTGCAGAGCAGTGGCAACTGTTAAGGATGAGTGCGTGGCTGGATCCTTTCTAAACTTCAGCTGGGATAATCAAGAACTTAAATTCTCACCAGCAATCTGCAGTGTTTTTGGTGTTTTCTCCATGCTTTTGTTCCATGCTAGGACTTGGCCACACAAAGGGCTGCACTTACTAGCTGTTGTGTCCAGCCCTGATGGAAACAGAAAATATTGAGGAATCACAAGGAATCCATCCAAATCTCCTCCATTAAATGAGCATCAAGATAGTGAGGAACAAACCTAATGATTGTTCCTAATATCACATGGCTGCTCGAAAGGTGGTCCCTGAAATCAGCCAGAAGTTGATAGAAACCGGTGGACTTGAAGCTGGAAAGGGGCTTTAGTGGGGCTCCGTGGGGCAAGGATGAAATGTTTCTTTCTCCTTTACATATCTATTTGCTGTATATTCAAAGTATCCCCATGTGCCATAGCGTGGCATCAGGCTTTTTCTAATTCCTCATTGATTTGAGGGAGGCTTTCTGTTTGAAAACCTCTGGTTCAGGGTGGCTTGTGAGGAACAGAGAAGGAAAACCCATTTTGTGTTTGTGTAACATTTGCTAGAATTGGTTAAACAGACACACATCAAAATAAATGCTGTAACCTTTCAATAATGTTTAGTCTCCCAGAGAATGAACATACTGTAAGTATGTGTGTTAAGTACACACCATTAATAGTCTCAGTGACATTTGGGCTGGCTCCACAGGGGAGATGAAGGGCATGCACTGAAAATGGTATCAAAAGGGAAAAAAGTAATCACCTCAAGACACAGAAATAAAATTTAGCAGAGGTTGCAGGAATAAAAATAGGGGGTTTTTTTGGGTTCCCTTAATTGGGTTTGATCTCTGTGATGTCGCCATCAGAGGACACAGCTTTGGTCCTTTCATAGCCTGGGTTTCTTCTCCGAAGTTGTTAGAGGAATGAGTCCAGAAATTCCTGGAGGAGCATCACAGGTGATGGATAATTTTGGTTTAAGTTACTACCATTACTTAAAGGCACTTATTTATTTATTATTTTTCATTCTGGCTCTCTCTGTTGGTCTTTTCTGTCTGTTTGGAATGATATAACTGCAAGCAGAAATACCTCAGGGCAAATTCCCACCCTGGTGGTCTTCATCCCCAGCTCATCCCCCATGTCAAAGCAACCCAATGCTCTGCCAGTGGAAAGAATCTTCTGCCCTAAAGTGAGCAACAGCAGGAGGTGAGGGCGGCCTGGGTGCCAATTAGGTAATTCCATGAAGGAAAAGCAATTTTGCAAGAAAGGATGATAAAGTCAGTGAAGGTTCTGCTGACATCAATGGACTTGAATGCAGTCTTTAAGGAGCATAAACAGTTTTGGTGGGTTTGTTTGTTTGTTTGTTTGTTTGTTTTTTGGTTTTTTGTGTTTGTTTTGTTTTGGTTTAGTTTTTTTTTTCTTAAAGAATCAGGCTTTACTGTTCTCTGCAAAACATCCTCTGCTCTGATGGTTTTCGTTTTTATTAACTCAGTGGCACTCAGGTTTATTTTCACTTAGACTAAAGCTGAAAAAAACATGACTTAACTGAAACTCTGAGTGGTATCAAGCTTTGCTTCGGCTCCAGAAACCCTGGTTATCCTCTTATTATCTTTTCTTGTCTCCCTTTATCTCTCAGTGATAAGAATGGTTATTATTCCTGGACCATGGAGCTAAGAATATTTCAATTGTTTATTGGTCTATGAGGGCTGCTGTGATTTTCGTGGTGGATCACATCATCCTACAATAAACAGATAAAGAGGGATGGGAGCCTCAATGTGGTGGGTTACTGGTGAGCTTTAACAGAACAAGAGATCCACGTGATGTTTTTGGACAGTCTCTAGAGATAAGACCATGAAGGTTTCTCCTCAGAGTGGACACACATTTAGTTTGGAGAAAAACTGTTCTTCTCATGGTGCACTGCCCAGCCCTGGGGTGTAGTTGGGGTGAATGTATTTGTTCATCACTTTATATAACTCTCTCACATCTACATCTTGCATCAGCCACAAGGTTTGATTTTATTTTTTTTTTTTCTGTGACTCTTAACATAAACTGAACTGACAGAGAGGTGCTGCAGGTGAAATCTTTGGGCCTTTCTAGAATACCCCTGGCGACAGCAGGACTGGGGAGTCCAATGCAGATCTATTAATTTTGTATCACCTCTGCATCAGCCACAGCCTTGGGGAATGTTCCAGGGTGGACTGGAACAGGCTGAGATGGGAGCAAACCGGGGCATGGCTCAGACAGACCTCATTTGGCTGTGGCTCTGCCGACAGACAGAAGTGGTTTTCTAGAAGATTTTGTCATTGGTGTGACTCAGCATCATTAAACTTGAAAGCAATGGCCAAACTGGTGATCAAGAAAGAACTTGAGGACCATCTCTCAAAGTTTGATGGTCTATAATAAGTCAGGGTGACATCCAGATGACTCATGTTCTTGCAAGTTTTCAAGCCAATGTTTTTCAAACACAGAAGGCGTTTGGATAAGCTTCTGAATTGGACCCAACCTTCCAATGGTTTGAGGTTCACCTCTTGCTGTTTTCTGTTCAACTTAGGAAAATGCTTAAATTTAGGAAAAAAAAAAAAAAAGAAAAAAAGAACTTAGTGTGTAAACATTAAGCACTTTGTTTAAATATTAAGCATTAAAGTTACATGTTGGTTTTTTCACTTGAGCATGGAAATACCTAACTTAATTTGCAAAAGTGTGGAGGCCAAATCAATTTTGGGACTGGATTGAGCTCAGCTCATTGCTCTTATGCTATGTGTGCTCTTTAGAGTTATAACTCCAATGTTTGCAATTTCACTCTGTGCCTTGAAATAGTCAATATTTGGGATGAAAGAGGAATTATTTGCAATTGTAATGTTCCAGTGGTAGGAAATGAAACTGATAATGTCTGATTGCATTTGAATAAGCACAGAAGAACACAAACCCCCAATTCCGTAAAGGCTTTTGTGTGTAAACAAAGCTCTGCACCCTGGGAGTAGCTGCAAGAAGCAGCAATCATAAGGTACATATTAAGGATGCATGTACACCTTTCCAAGACTGGGGATGTAGATATTCCCCCTCTGAGATCCAAAAGAGTATGAAATGGAAGTATAGACTTTGCCACTGCAATGTTTAGGGGAATTTTGGAAAACAAGGAACTATTGCCTAAACCCTTTCTCCTTGTTGAGGCTTGTGGTTTTTCCTCCTCCCTCCTCCAACAATTACAGTTTCTCAAGAGCATCCTAAGAATTGTTGAGTAAAGATCATTTATCTAGCATGGCTTTCCCTACAATTGCTTTTCACCCTAGCTGTCACAAGGATTTGATGCCGGAAACTGCCATAATTCTTTACAGAAATTACTTGCTAACACTGAGCTTGGATGTGGATGCTTGGAGGCAGCTGGCTGGAGAGAGGAAAGGCCTTGTCCTCTGTGAAGAAGCCATAGCCTTGCCATGTCAATATCCAAAAAGAGAAAACATTTCTACAAATGAGAACAGGAATGACAGCAAAATGAAAAATGCCCCTCATTAAGTTGGAATAGCATCCAGACCTACCCAATTTGCTTAGATGTGCTGCTTTCTTCGCCTGTTTGCTGCATGCTCTGCATGGATTCAACCTAACTGACTGTATGATGGAGTAGGATTTGCCAAAGCAGACCTTCCAGTGCTGCCAGTAGGAGAAAATGTGTTGGTGCAATTTGTGAAGAGGACTTTTCCAGCTCAATGCATTTTCCAGAGATGCCTTTTCTACCTTTCACCCTTAACCAAGTGCTTTCCCACAAGCTGTCGTGTCTCCTGCAGGGTGATACTGTTCTCATGAATGCATCCATCTTTCAGTTTGTGGGAATGCCCAGGAATGAGAGCAGAATGGGGAGTGAGGTTGTGACTCAGGGGCCTGGACAGCTTTAGCAGCACATACCATTCGGTTTCCTGTAACCAGTCTGTCATTCAAAGGCATCACGGATTGTTGGTGTCTGAACGTTGTTGCCAGCAGATGATTGTCCAGGCACCCAGGTGGTTTCAGCTCTGGATGTGTCAGAAGCAAACAAATCCCCTGTCATTTGTCTGGCTGTGGTTGTTGCTCTTTTAGGCAGCCTTAACCAAAGACTCTTTTCCAACTTTTAGGCAGTTTTGACCAAAGACTGTTTTCCGTGCCTTTGCCCATTCTCAGCTGCAGGTGTTTCTCAAGTTCTGGGCTTCAAGACTGGTTTGAGGTTGTGGCTGTCTGCTTGCAAGTAGTGAAAGGCACAAAAGTTGTCAGTCCCCAGATGGTCAGTGAGCCAGATTCTCCCTGAGTGTCTGAGTGAGCCACGTAGATGGCTTCAGCTTTGTGAGCCTGAAGTCCCAAGGCTCCTGCAGTGGTCAAAAGGAGATGGATAGGACAAAGTTAGGCTCCTGCTGGCTTTTCTGGAGGGTGAATCATTATATAAATACATGCATACATATATGTATATATATATATATACATATGTATATAAATGTCTGCAAAGTAAACCCAGGAAGATTAACCTGACAAAACCATGGATGCCCTGTGTGAGCACCCATCACCATCACCCATCCAGCTGTGGCCTGAAGCCACTCTCCAGTGTTCAAGATGACTCTGCAAGGTGCAGGAACCAGAGCCCGTCGCTGGGAGGGAGCCATGCGTGCGCTGCAGCTGTCTGGACCATACCTATTGTGTGGATAAGCAATCAGCTCCTGTCTCCAGGGCTGTCAATCTGGAACCTTTCACCGGCACTAAATTCACTTTAGAAAAATAAAATAGAGAGACAGCGAGATTAGTCAGACTTCTAAAATGCTTCGAGAAACTTTAATGTTATTATCTAAGCAGAAAGTTATCCAGCAATTCCTCAGCTATTTAACATAATAGGCAGTTGCTGACAAACGACGTTATCGAGAATACGCTCCTGAGTGAGGAAGAATGATACGATCTTGCCTAAATTGTATTTTAACAAACATGCCTATCTAACAATTAAGCTGGAGCAATTTTACTTTAATAGCTGCTTTTGCTGCTTAATATAGAAATTTACATGTTCATTTGTAGCCTCCAGAGATCACACAGCTGCCAGACTCCCAGCTGCCACCACCCCATTCCTCCCCCTCCGACTTCTCCCGGCTTTGGCTACGAGCACTTGGTCTAACGAAGCACTTTAAAATACAAATCCCACTGTTTTCTTGGCCGTGGAGCTGAGCTCACTGGGCTGTATTTGAAATAGGCTGCCTGCCAGCCAGACACCCTTACTCACCTAAGCTAATTTTATTCCATCTGATGGCAAAATAGCCATTCCCCCTCCCTTCTTATCAGAATCCTGGTGCGTTACACGTAAAGCTACGAAAGCCCAGAAAGGGCAATCCTCCTCCAGAGCTGTCCCTTCACCCTTACCCTCCTCCTGAGGGGTTGTGGGGTCAGGACTGTCCTGCCTGGGGTCAGCTCTGATGCTGTGGAGGGCGGCTTTGGGCAGGATGGGCACGAGAAGGGGCAGTGGCTCCTCAGTTGAAACTGTGCCACGCGATTCACGAGGCATTTCCCAGATAAGGAGCTTACAGTGGGAGGTGGCAACACGCAACTTGGGCGCTGGCAGCATTTTTCCATTCTCCAGTTACTCTGTAGTTCAGCCTGGGACAGGCGCGAGCCTGATGTAATACGCTGTGTGCTATTTCAAGGAGACGGAGCCCGTGTCCTTCAGGCCAGGCCTCGGAATGTTTGGGAGATAAGAAATCCCACTCTGAATGTTCCTTGCAGTCTCAGATGAGAGGAGTAGGTATTGCTTGCTTTTAACTCTGCCAATGAAATATGGTTGTCCCATCTAAGCTCCCAGAAGCGAGGGCCCGTGGCATTCCATGGGTGCACACACAGATTTTTGGGTGTGGATCTAGCAGAAGGTGACAGGCAGGAATGGATGCATGGCTGGTGAAGGAAAGTTGGTGGGGAAACATGGAATCCATTCCCTGGGGACAGCCACCCCAACAGCCACCCTGTGTTGCAGGCACTTGGCTTGTTTTCCCTTTGGATAAAAGCAGAGGGCTTTGGTTTACCTTTGGTCTCACCTGTTGTTCTGTCATGTGGATGAACCTTCTGGTCCTTGTGCCGGGCACAGCTGGATATGGGGTGGAGACTGGCTCTGATGATGAAGTTCCTCTCATGCAGGAGCCAGCAAAACTATCCCAGAGTAAATTGCAACTTCCAGCAATGTGAAAAAAAGCCCAAACTTTTCCATGAAATTATTTGGCATGAATAACTCTGTGAACTACAGACAAAGGGGCATTTTCTCCAGTATAAATCAATTTATGTTTTCTAGGGATTTGGCCTAGAGCTCTTTTCTGACTTGCATACCATTGTGTCACTTTTGTAAAACATTGTCAGAAATAATTCATCGCAGATTACCTTGTAGCATGATCAGCTGTCCATAGCATAACACGGGGCATCCAAAAAAGTTATTTCCTCCCCCTCACCCTTGCTGAGTGATAAACCTCCTACCAAAGGTGCCTGTGAAGGTTGGAAGGCCGGGGAATCTATTCCATTTGTTTTTTTCATTTGAAACAAAAGCACTTTTATATCACCGTAATCAAGGAGGGAGGCAACACCACTCCACTTGGCAAACAAACTTACAATAAGTACACTTACTGGAAAAAATTATAGTTTGTCCTGAAAAAGAAACCGAGTGCATTGATAGTGGAGCACAATCTGAGCAGTGCTTCCTGCATGGCAAAGGGAAGGAGAATTCTCCCTCAGTCTGGAGCTGAGCTCTCTCCTGCAAGGTGATAATAAATAGCTCAAATTAGAATCAGGATGATGGAGATATTCAATGAATTCAGGACATTTCTACTCTCACAGAGAGAAAAAAATGAAATTACTTCTTGTGTAGCTTTTGGAAGACAAGAAGCTACCCCTGAAAGAAAAGATTTCTGGGCTGCTCCAAGGACAGGCCAAACATCACATTGACATGTTTTTAATGAACATCTTTTCCCCAGTCTCCTGGAAGCTTCCCAGAGATGAACCAAAATGCCCTTGCAGAGAACAGTCAGTGCTGCAAGTCATGGAATGGTTTGGATTGGAAGGGACATTAAAGATCATCTCATTCCAGCCCCTGCCATGGGCAGAGACACCTTCCACTGTGGAAGTCAGGAGTGGAAAACTAACTTCCAGAAAGTACCTTGGACCAGCAATCCAGCCAAATATGGAGGTGTTAATGCAGACAGCAGTGCCTGCAGTATTGAGGAAGATGACTCTGGAAAGCATCTTCCAAACCACTCCCAAAGAGGGAAAGCAGAGCCTCAGATAACCAGAGTCTTGGAAATATTTCTCTCTCTCTAAGATGTATGCAAAGAGGAAAGAGGCTCCTGCAGATCTTGAAAAGATTTCAGCCTGCAGAAGAGTCCTGCTGATGTTTGATGCAGTGGCCTCTTGTCCTTGCCACCTTGTAGAGTGCCTCTCCCTCAAGATATGGAGGGCATCTGGTTAGACAACAATTTTTGTGTAGCTCCAAATAAAGCATTGAATGTAGGTGTTCAGTGCTATAAACATAAATGGAGGTAAATTTGGTCTCCAAACTTCATATTGAGTGAAAAACTGATTCCCATCACTGTGAAAAGTTGGAACTGAAATATTTGGACTCTTTCAAAAGCTTTTGTTTTCTCTTAATTTTCATCTCTTTTGGCCAGGACTATTTGTTTAATATTATATGGCTTCAAGAGGAATTGTGAATGGTCCAGAATTCCACTTACAGCTTAAAACTCCCAACAAAATCAAAGCAAACCCCCAAACTTACATTAAAACAAATGCCCTCAGGTGTAGCTGCGTCTGAGCATGGGCCAGGTGCAGGACAATGGCCAAGGTTATGATGTTCTAGTGCTGTCAGTATAAAAACATGACTTTTTTTCAGTTACTCATGCAGGCTGAATTTTTTCCTTCTGGTTCATCTCTTTAAACATTTGAGCCAAAGTCATCTCCTCTTTCCAGGAACAAATTGGGAGGAAATTATTTTGTATTACCCATTAAAAAAAAAAAAAAAAAAAAAAAAAACCCCAAAAAAACTCACAGCTTTTTAAATGAAAAAATCC
>VYZR01025938.1:29776-40081 GCA_013400675.1 Oxylabes madagascariensis
GGCGGCCGGGCCGGCGGGGAGCGGGCCCTGCCCGCGGGGAGCGGCCCCTGCGCGCTCCGCCGCTCCCGCCGCCTCCCCGGAGCTTTCCGGATGCCCCTCGGGGTCGGCCGCCCCAACTTGTCACCGGTTTCATAACCCCTGCTAAAACCTGCCCCCGGCGAGCTGCGCGGCCCGGTTGTGCCGCTGCTCCGCCGCTTGCGCCGCGGCTGCCCCCGGCCCTCGGTGCCGCCCCGCCCGCACAGGGACCGGGCCCGCGGGTCCGGCCCGATCCCCTTCGCTGCTATGGGGCACGTTGTGTAGTGTTTTCGTTTGAAAAGCGATGGGGCTGATACGCTCATTAATGCATGAAGGGACTGATAGTGATCTTGTGGTTAAAGAACTTGTGAGCTATTGGCCTAGAGCCATTGCTGTCAGATAGTTCAGTGATGGGCGCGTTGCATTAACTCCAATAGCAGTCGATAATGCAACCTTCGTTCCTCTTTGGTGTTGTTTACAAGAAAATCCCTGTGTTAAACCTTAACGCTGGCCATGTTGCTAGTAGCCCTGTTGGTTTTCATTTGGCCATGTTTGAGACTGAAGTGTCTACGGGTTTCCTTTTTAGGTCTCCTTTCTTTGTCTTCCTGTCCATCTCTTCTTTCTATGGCTTTCCTTGAAAGTACAGTCTTTGTCAAGAGAGTCTTGAGTCTCTTGATTTAGCAATGCAAACCACTTCTCAGTTTTTTTGGTTATTGTGTTGTTTTTTTTCCCATCTTTTTAATTTTACTTTTTACGGTAACGTCAAACAACCGCTCTGAGAAGAGTGGTAGATGTGACGTTCTTTAGTGGGAGTTCCCTTGTAGGAATTTGAACAAAGTGGTCGTGAGAAAAACAGAGTAATTTTTATTTTAAATGCCATGATTCAATGAGAAATTTGTTAGTAACTGAATCATATTTCGTATTCGCTACATCCAGTAAATACTGTGTAGAAAGTTACTGGCTTAGCTATGTATAGGAATAACCTCACGTGTCATACATCCAGTGGAGGCCCATAAATATCTTGACATATATTCATAGCTGATACAGATATCAAATATTGCTTTGGAGAAAAAAAAAATTACAGGACCTAGGAAATTTAACCAGTGCGTTAAAACTAATAACACTTTGGATATTTATCATGTAGTTCAACAGCATGTCATCCTTCCTCCTCCCCCAGGTATTCCTCAAAAGCTTGGTGTTACGGATTAGACAGGAGGAAAGAAATTGAGTACTTAGACTGTTTGCAGAAGTCATGTATTATCAATGGCAGATAACCCCATCACAAGTTGTTTGCTTGAATGCCTTTGACTCTTGCCAAAACATCTCAATAAAGTTATAATTAGCTGTGGCTGGCATTGCCATGAGCTGTAACAGCATTTATCTGCTGCAGAGTCATGTTCAGGAAGGTGCAAAATTCTTGGCCATCTCTACAGACATCAGGCATTAACGTCTGCTGTGACCATGTGCAGATGAATGTTCTTGGATCCATGTGAGAGGTTTGTGGTAGGGGTTCAGCAACTACAGGGTGGCTTTTAGAAATTGTACACCTGAAGCATGAGCAGAGTTAAAGGCGTGATCTGTGCTCCTTCTGAGGCCTTTTCTTGGCTTGTATATTTGGAAATGTTTAACAGAATAATGGAAATTTGAGGTCGGACAGTTTGTCTCTCTCAAGATAAAGATGCAGTGCTCCTCATTGTACTTTTATCCAATGCAAATTCCAGTGCTAGATTATCCATCTACTCTCGGGAAGCTGTTGGGCAAAGGACCTGTTTAGCATGGTAGTCTTAATATCTCATAATTTTTTCCTGTAATTCATCCAGTTTCTAAGAGTTAGACTTCTTTTATCTCTGGTTCCTTACCTGCCATGATATTGAAATACTTGGGATACCTTATGCCACAGTATTACAGTGCTTGGCTTCTACTCTCTGGTTGTTGGTTAGTTCCACTCGACCTTCTCTCAAAAAAACACCTTTTAAGTCAGTCCCATTGTGATTTCCTGGCTTCCTTTTCTTCCTTTCTGGGCTTCTCTTTATTATTTTCTCTTTTTCCTATCCTTCTAATTAGCTATGTGAAACTAAATGTGATGGTCAGGTGGAATACCTTTCTGTTATGTTCGGTGGTGCTTGTTCAGGGGTTACACACGCAAGCTCATAACATATGTGAGTTAGCAGGCCAGGCAGCCTAATCTGTTCTTAGGTACTGGTCTAGTACTGCCTTTCCAAGGTTTTTCTCCCTATCAGTACCTATATTTTGCTTTTCCTGGTAAATATTTACGTTTATTCTAATTTTCTAATTACTTTTCTTGAACCTTTTGAAATTATTGTTGCCTTTATTATATAATCTTCCTCGTTCAAGGCTAAAGAGGACTTCAGTATTTATATCTATGCAAGCATCATTAGTAAGCTGTGTATGAAATAAGAATGAAAACAGATTAATATGGGGTTCCCCTAGATGCTTATCTGCTGATTACATATTTAACTTTTAATGCTTGCTTTCTGTTTACAGTACTTTGACATCTGCAGATTGAGAAATTATCCTAAGAATAGACTTTCGTGATGCCCTGTGAAATAATTAACTGGGATGAATGCTAACGTTATTAATCCTCATTTAAGTATTTACAAACAGGGCTTTATGGCATTATAATCTATTTTCGTATCTTTTCAGAAATCAGTGATTTTCCTTTCTTAAATTCTTCTAGCAGCTGCTTGGGAGAGTTGACAAGACAGGGTTTCCTGTTCTGCAAGTTTTAAACTTCAGGTTTTTTTTGTTCTGCATTTTTCTGGACTGACACAGAGACATTTCAGAGTTGTCATTATGTGTTGGACCAGCCCATCCAAAAATAGCAAAGGGTTTGATCAAATGCATGTGCAGGGCACTGAAATCCATATCTTTGCTTGAGGCAAGCAGGGGTTGAACTGCCTCCCATATTGGTGTCTTGCCTTAGCCATACGTCTTCTGGCTGGTTGGGAGTGACTGTCTCTTGCGGATGTTATTCCCTTTTAATTAGCCATCTGTCACCCCTGGGGGGAGCAATGGGGACTCTGCCCCGGGGGCTGGGACCCCGCAGAGCCCAGCCCAGTGCTGCCAATGCATGTCCTTGTCCCAGCAAGCAACAAGGCTGGATGAGCTTGGAAGGTGTGTGTGTGTGGCTTTTGTTTTGACTAGAAATGTTGTCTTTGCAAGCAATGCTTATGTTGCTCTGGAAATTCTGCTTCTGACAAGCATTTTTCTGGCAAAAGTGCAGATTTGCAGACATTGGCATTTCTCCGCATTTCACAAATGGTCAGAATTGCAACAAACTGCTGTGCTGTATGTAACTGTGTTTATGGACACCCCCCCATCCTGCTGAGGAATTTTCTAGCTTTTGTCCTCATCACTCCTGAAGTTTTCATTTCCTCTAACTAGTAACTTGTTTCTTTGGAGTAGTAGACTCCATACGAGTGGTGGGACCTGATAGCATTACATGAAAATTATTTTTCCTGGGTAAACTTTCCTTTGAAAAGGTTTGCAAGGAAATTAGGGAGAATGGGTGGATACAATGTGCTTGTGTTTCTACAGCTTTGTTAAAAATAGTCCTTGTAAGACAGTGCCAAAAGAACAAGAAAACACCACCCAAATGATAGGGAAAGAGATAATGAAATGAGATAAAATGTGGTTAAATGATAGCCAACAGCTGTAATGGAAGGAATGTGATAGAAGTAATAGATAAGCACTTGAGGTCGGGTATGGAAGTCAGATTTAGTAATGTTAGCTCTCTGGGCGGGGGGTCACGGATGGGGATCTTGCCCCTTGCTGCTGCTTTTCTCCTGCAAGAGGCAGGCGATGAAACCAGGCATGCTACGTGGTAAGATTGTGTCCTTGGAGATAGACAAGTTAAAGTAATGAGGAGAAGGGGCAAATCAGACAGATGGCTGTGGCTATTTATAGTGTGGTTTAGGACATTTGTTACTTGATTCAGAAATTGTTGATATTTACAGTTTGTTGGCTTTTAGATAACGGTCCTCTTGTTGGATTAAATTTCTAGTTAGGAGTTGTTCTGATAGCTGGATAATCTGAAAACGTCGTTCAGAGAAAAAGTAATGAGCAGTGAGTTGGTGAAATCAGTTATTAAGTTAATGGAAAAGTCCTAAAGATACAGTTTGACCAATAAAATAGAAGATAAATACAATTTGAAGAAGTTTTGCATAAGATTTTCAAGCATGATGATGTGGGTGAAATTTCTGAGATTGTCAGTGAAAGTTGAATTGGCAGAAGTGCTGTAAAAGTCTTCTATAAAATATTTTTTCTCATAAGGCAGACAGTACAAAAGAACCACCAGTGATTAATGTTACATACATTTCTGCTGCAGAAAAGCAATAATTTCTACTTCATTGTTTTACATATATCAGATAAATCAAAAGAAAGGCAGAAGAAAGCAAGCCATGGTCACAATACTGAGGTGTGGGAAAAATGATGCTGAATGGGCCTTGGTGACTACCAGATAGTCTCTCTTTCACAAACTTTTTTTTGCAAACTTTCTATTTGCCAGATTCATATGAAGCTATCTGTAGTCTCCTTTACTTGTATGTGTGTTTGCCAGCTAATTCCAATATAATCGTTGATATGCTATGATGGCTTCTTTTATTTAAGCCAGGAGGACCAGTGAGAGTAAAGGCTCAGTGATTTTCAGAAATTCAGAAATTTGTGGAAGTAGAATGTAAGTCCAAACTGATGAGACAATGTTTTTGCAGGTGTGTGCCTGGTTTCTATCGTTTGATTTTTTTTTTTTTGCATAATTGATCTGACCATTTTCGTAGCATCAGATATTTCAGTTCTTCTCTTATCTGTCAAACCTGTAATTTAGTTTAAGTGTAATGAAAATGTGTTTTTTAAATAGCATAAATCCTTTAGGAAAATGCTGCTGTAAATATTGATGTCGTATGAACAGAGAGAGTTTTACAATGTTACATTGTCTCCAAGTGGTCTTTAAACCTTTCAAACACATTCCATGGGAAGTTACACTTGCAAAAAGAAAAAGGCATTTTTCTGTTTTTTGTGATTGAGCAAAAATGGAATAGGTTACTGTGTTCCAGGTGGAAAATTTTGGTTTTCAATGTCAGGTTAGCATATGGCGAAACATCCTAAGTGTCTTTATTAGTATTAGTGCACACTTTAAATTAAATTGGTGTATCTGTCCTACCCAAAATGTAGCCCTTCTTTTTCTTTTGAGGGTCTTGGCTCATGGCAGTTTTATTGCATCAGAGATGAGTAACTTGGCACTGTTTGAACAAGTTGCAGATATAACTTAGCCTTTATTGACGTTTCAGTAGACACAGAAACTTTATTTACTAATTTTAGAATGGTCTGTGTAAAATTCCCCAGGGAAGATCACGTAAATTGCCTGAGACTTTTGGTTCATCTTAATTTAATGCTAAAAGAAGAAAGGCTGGACAAATACCAAGCCTTAACTAAAACTGTTATCTGTACACAGTTTTCTGAGAAAATAAGTATTGGTCAGTAATCTACTCATCTATTTGGCTTCACTAGGCTGGCAAGCCTTGTCAAGTCCTCATTTCTAAGTTTCTTAGTTAAAAAGTGGCAAAAACTGACTTTGAAGTAGATGAGGGATTCTTATGTTTTAGTTTTAAATGCTGAGAAATGCTTGGATACCTGAAAGAGTTCTTTGGAATCACCGCAGAGTGCTCAGAATCCAAGCTTTGCAGACAATAAGCAAGAAATAAAAATACTCTGAAATGTGAAAACAAAGGTTCATTTTATCTGAGTGACCTGTTCCGTGTGGGCCTGTGGATGAACTCATCCAGATGTTCTTTTCCTATTTGAGAAAAGTTTGCTATATGCTCACTAGTATGGAGTATTTTTAAAAATAACCCAGTGATAAAGAAGTTAAATTAAAGATTGCAGTGTGGAAAGACTACATTTTTTCTGGTCTTAGCCAGGAATATGCTTCCCTTTAGTGCATTCACATAGGGCAGGATTGCAAAAGCATTGGAGCGAAAATGGCATGCACGATATTCGTATCCTAGTTTGTAAACAGGAGGTGACAACAAAATCCCTTATCTTTGTTTCACTTGATGCCCAAGTCAGTTCAGAGTGGTCATGCATGCTTGAATACAAGGAGTAGCTGATCCTGGATGTAGGAGTGAGGAACAGGAGTGTGCCAATTACGTCTGCAAATGCTTGTGTGGTCAAGTCTGGTTCACTCCTCTTTTCTGTTACTGAAGCCAAATCTCAAAATCTCCTCCAGATTTTTTCTCCCTTGTCTTGCCATACCCCAAGTGATTCATTCGGCCTGTGAACTTCCATTGTCTGGTTAAATGTGGGCCATGAGTCTGTTTATCAGTCCTGGTGCTGACTGCTGTCGCTGCATTTCTGCCGTTCTTGTACAGCAAGTGGAAAGGAATTTGAGCATTTGCAATTTAGACTCCAGCTCATAATATGTGATTATTTTGTGACATGCCATTGCAGTGTTGCTTATAGAATTACATCACAGAATTAAAAGCTGCACTCCTTTTGTGCTTGTATCAGTCTACGTGGCACGTGCTCTTGGGTCAAAAAAAAGGTTGATGTTCACCCCCTAAGTACATGTACCACAGAAACGACTGGAGGTTTAGAGAAAACTTCTGCTTATGAAGAATGATTAAATGAGGTGACTCTATATTGCTTGGCAACTGTTTTGATGCTTACAATTGCTAGAACAGTGGAAGGCAGCACTGAAGAGAGGATAAAAGACTGGCTATCTGAACATAGATTTATGTAGTGAAACGCTTCAAAGTGCAGAAAGACAAGTCTTCCTGTTTTGGAAAGAAACGTGGCAGCTCTCACACTAATGAGAGTGTGAATGCTANTGAGATGCCTAAGTTACTAATCAAGGTATTGCCAGGTATAAATTGTGAATTAATTCTGGATCATTTAGTAGGAGTTTTTCAGTCTTACTGGATTTGTTTTTCAAACAGTGTTTTTTCCTTGAAAACATTGTTTGAAAAACACAGACAAAGAACGTAAGTAAATGGCATTTTTATTAGTTGTTTTTTTACTGTAAGCTAAATCTTTGATTTCTTTTGGATGGCTTTTCTGGGTTTATCCCTGATGCTAGTTTTAGGATGTCTCTGAGAAGTCCAACAAAAATAAGGTGCCAGCAGCAGATCATGCTGTGCATTGGTCTCATGAGGTGCTATTATCCAGCGTGAGCATGTGAGGGATAAATGGGATGAAGTACCTTCTGTGTGAGGTGAAGTTAAATATGCCTTGGTGCCTGCCAGTCGTTTCAGCCTGTGGCCCCGCTTCAGTTTTGTGTTATCTTAAGTGGCTGCAGGAATTACAAAAGCTTCCTAGCCTCTCTTGGCACAGAGTGCTAGTAGGTATGTGTAGTGATGTGAAGTATAGTGCCTCTTAAAATTGTTCCCTAGTTGTACTAGACCATTGATATATTTCTCTTCACCCCTCCCTCTCTTTTCTTCCCACCTCCAGGGCATGCCTACACTTATTTACAAATATGCTTAAATATGTAGTGCTTCAGTGAGCCAGCTGTAATCTAAAATACTGAGTACCCTGGCAGCCTGCAGGATCCTTCTGGCAGATCTTGGTAGACCGGTTAGCACAACTGTTTCAGATTGATTCATCTCTATAATGTATTTAGTTATTTTAGCTATCTGCATATTTTTTGCAATACTTTTCCTGCAGTTCCCCCCACTTCTGTTCTCTTTCACCCTCTGAAGACCTGCTTGTTGAATTATGGAAGCATTATGTAGAGAATTGTGTGTCCTGGTAGTTCTTTGTCAAATAATGTCTGTTGACCTTTAAATGCCCATAAATTTGAAGTGAGATTTACTATAAAATATTATGATAAATATTTTAGAGACGAGTAGAAAGGCTTTTTATAATTTTTGAGTCTTATGAATTAAAAAAAATAAATTGCCTTTCAACTTGAAATAGCTGTGAAGTCAGGAACTGGTTGAAGTTGATATAAATGTGCACCAGTTGTTTAGCAGTCATAGTATGTTTACTTTTAAAAATTTCCCGTTAAAGATGAATATTTTTTTATCTCCTGCTCTTAGGTAAGTGTCAAGATGTAAGCCTAAAAAGATGTCTAAATATAATGTACCTTAAACATACTTGTTGTTGTGGTTGCTGATCGAGGAATTATAAATTTCAGTGTAAATTTTTAAACATTGGTAAAATCTGGACTTACTAAGATGTGATTTCATTAGTTAATTATGTTGTTATGACTGCTAAGCCTGTATTAGGAAGTCAACAACAATTTAAAAAAGAATTATTTCTGGCCTGCTGCTACCTAAAACATTTTCTCACCTTTTTGTCTACTTCACAAGTAATGTGACGTTAGAGTCTTCTGGGGAATTTTGTGAAACAGTAGTGTTGTTGCCTCTGAAAATTTTTTTAATATAAGAATGAATGTTATTTTTAAAACCTCTTAGTAGAGAAGTAGAATAGTTAAGGTAGCTACAGTGCTGTAACGTAGACTGGATGTGTATTACACTTCTAGGTTATGTTGCAGTTGATCATACAAAAAAATTCGGTGAGATAAAGTGGAAAAAGAAATACCGGACCCAACAATTGCCGCTGAAATAGACTGTTCCAGGCATGTCTTTTTCCAGTGTTCTCTGGTTTTGTGGCGGCTATTTTTGTTTGGTTTGATTTTGGTTTTTTGTTTGTTTTGTTATGTTTCTCCTTCTCTCTTGATTTTAATTTTACAGCAGAGTTGGAATACAGTAACTTGTAGCACTTAGCCTGGGATAAACTCGAGGCGGATCCTGCCTTGATTCTTGCTGTGGAGCCAGCGGGGCCGGGTGCTTTATGGAGACGATGTGCCCCACCCATGAGGCAAGGAACAATATGAGGTTTTGCCTGATCCCCAAAGGCGATTTTGAGGTTTGCAAAGACTGGCTTACAACTTCATGCATTTTAACCTTATTACCTAGGAGGTCAGTTGTTGCAGAACCTGTTTGTTGGGAATATTTGTGAATTCTTGAAATTTTTGGCAAACTTTCCCAGAAGTGGCCAAAACACAAGTGTAGAACAGTGTTGCAGATTACTGAAAGTGGAAGGGAATCTCCTTTGCACCTCTACTCCCTCAGGTGTAGCTCAGGCTTCAGGTTTGACTTGGGTTAAAGTTGCAGCCATGGGAAGTAGTCACCTGTGGAGACTCGGTCTATTGGTAAATTTCTGTCATTTATGCCTGTAACATAAGAAAACTGTAGTTATGCAGTTCAGTTATAATTTTCATCATGTTTCAACTCAAACCTCCTGCACGTTAAATGTTTGCACAGGCATTTAGACAGGTGTTGTCTGTGTATTTTAATTGGAAACCATGATCCTACGACTACCACTTTATTGTTCTAGAGACTGCGAAAATACTGCTACATGTCATAATTTGTCATTTTAGATATTTAAATGCGTTGTACTTGTTCATTCAGTTTGCATTTATCTGCAAGATGTTTCTGTTTGTTTTATGGTATGAACATTTAGGTTCCTTTGCGTATTTTCGGTTAGCTGCCGAAAGAATGAAATTTTAAAGAATGAAACCTGCTTAAGACATATGAACTGTTGGAGTATTATTGTTAGTATAAAATATCAGTTATTATTTTAATACTGTCCTCACATGCAATATAAATGCACCTGAATATCATCATTAAGATTTTCTCAAATAACATTTAAGCTTACATGTATAACTGATGTTTATTGTCCACTGAGCCTGTCGTAATTGTAATTACTCGGTACACAGATAAATGTGGGATAAGGGTTGCTAACGTCTTGTGGGAGGGAATATTTCTCTGTGTTATGAAAATTACCGAATGTAAGTATTCTCATTTCCAGAATTCTTCAAAAATAGTGAGTATTTGGTATAAGGATACTACTCTGAAGAAAAGTATGAACAAACTATGCTAGATACCATCCAGCCTCCAAGGAGAGAGCAAAATTATTCTCTGTTTCTTGCAGTACCAGTAAAAATACCTATCTGTAAAGCATGTATTTATTAATCTTGAAGGATTCTAGGAATAAGCTTATGTAGGGCTGGAGAAATGGCTCTTGGGCTGGGTATTCATCTGTTGTTGCTGCGTGCATTTTAAGTAAGAAACACAAGGATTTCTTGAAAATCCAGGAAAAAGGAAAGTTCCAAGACATCATTAAGAGCATGGATGAATTACTGACAACAAAAGATGTCCCCATGAAGGAGGTGTCATATAGTATTTCTTAATCATATCCATTTATCTGTCTCCCTCTTAAAAAAGGAAGCTGTTGAAACTACTGTGGAGTTGCATTTTTTAATTTAAT
>VYZR01025942.1:15645-20645 GCA_013400675.1 Oxylabes madagascariensis
AAAAAAAAAAAAAAAGTATTGTGAGGCGCTGACTGGAGTTTATCTGGTCTGTGTCAGGCATAAACTCCACCCCGAGTGACCAGCATTTTCAAATCAAGCACAATGAGCTGGGGATGTTTGGAAGAGAAGTGAGCTACAGGCTGCCTTGGGAGGCAGGGCTATGATATCATTTTTGCAACGTGCAATCTGGGTCCTGCCTTTCTGAGGTTGGGTATCAGGGTTTGGTCACGAACAATCCCTTGCTGATATCCTGGGTGTCAAAAATTAAATTATCCTAGGCAGTGGAAAGCAGATTAACAGGCAAGGTCAGTGGTGAGGATGGAGGGGATTTGGGTGTGGAAGATGGAAAGAGGAACTTACTTTCTTAGGCTGAAAATAGGCACCTGAAAACCCTTTAAATGTGAAGTTTCTTAGACTCAGACACTGGCACACACTCGGACACTTTTTGTTTCTTCCTCATTTCCAAATAAATGGAGACAAACAGAGAAATGGGGGTCCCTTGGATATACATAAGGATGTATTCAGAAGCATAACCTGTTAATACAGCTCCCTCCAGCTCACAAGTTATGAAAGCAACAGCAGATGAGCAGCAAGAATCGTTTCTAGCAGATGAACAGAGAGACGTTGCACATCTTTGCCTGAGAAGGCTCTCCCAGATATCAAATCTTCCCCACGACTTTCTTTGTCACCTCTCCAGATGGGTGTGTAGACTCGAGTGAGGAAAAGAGGGCTTGGTGACATAGATTTGTTATTTGTATGATCCCTGATTGTAGCCCTAAGTGTCTGGGAAAGAAGTCTTCGGCTCTGAGAGACACCTGATCCTGCTTTACCCTCAGCTGCTGACTAACTCACAAAATCTGTATAAAAGCAGATATTCAGACCTCACTGATCCTTAGAGAAATAAACTCTGCCTTCCTGACCATTGCATCCCATTGAATGAATAGTTTAGCAGCAAATCTTCATTGTTTACCGCACAGCCAGGCCAAAATAACATCTCCCAGCGTCAATCCCAGAAATCCTCCCTGGGATCTCACTAGCAAACGGAACCAAGGGCAGGACTCCTGCTTCCTGCACCAGCATCATTGCCAAACTGACAGATCCGACTGCCAAATCCGAAAAGTCAGAGTTGTTACAAGTTAGCTTTGTGGGGCTAAATCACCAGTCAGTAGCTTGTGTCAGCACCTGCTTTTCCTGGCTGTTTCTTTGGAATTGTCTTGTCTCCCAGCAGATGGCTGCGTGCTGAGCGCTCTCTGCTTGGTGCTGAGGGCAGTGCCAGCGCTTGCAATCCCCGTTCTGGAGGAAACCTGTCATCTGCTCCCTGTCAAAAAAAATAACTGCAGTTCCACGAGAACTGCAATTGCTGTGGAAGTCGTGGAGCTAAAAGGACGGGAACGCTGGGGGTGTGCTGATATCCTCCTGCAGGCACCCACTCTCTGCTGCTGCAGATGTTTTGGGGTGAGGCTGGGGTGGTCCAGCCCCTCACAGCAAGGCAGGGGCTGAGAAGGAAAAGCACCTGAGAGGGCAAATGCCAAAACCCAGCCCAAACCCTGCAGAGAGGTGCTGCCAGGAAAATGAACAAACCCCCAGAACGCTGAAGAGGTGCTGCATGGAGGAACTGCCACATTTCCTCTGACTGAGACAAAGCGCCTGCAAACCCAGTACAGCATCGCTTGCCAGCACATTTGGCATTCACCACTGACTAATTGCAGCCCAGATTTTGGCGTGTGCCACCCACTAGTTACAGCTCAGAGCCATCAGTTAAGAGCATCCAGCTTGTGCTATCCTGCATGCACTGGCTGGAGAACTTGGTGAATTTTTTTCAAGGTAAATTTGAGATTTTCCCATTTTTAATTTCTTTTTTCGGGTGGAAAATGAGTATTTATTAAAGAAAAATCAAGATTTTATTGGGGTATTTTTAGGTCCCTAATCTTTTATGATTTGAGACTAAAGTTTATTGACTCACAGCTCTAATTGCCTGTAAGTTTTCCTTCTAAAAAAGATGAAAATCTTTCCTAACTGAACTGCTGACCTCTGGTAATGCTCTTGACGAACTGTTATTCTGTCGCAGACAACATATTATTTGTACTCCTGTAAATTATTCATGCAACTTACCTTACAACCACTGTTTGGTCTTTATCCTGTTAGTGAAATCAAGAGTTATAATGTCTAGGTAGTTATGTTCATTAAAGTAGCATTTATGCTACCTCAGTACTTTTTACAGGTAGTATTTAATTCTTAATGCAAGGATGATGGCTGATTAAAAAAATAAACAAAAACAAAACCACGTTGAAATATATTTCACAGCTGTTGGCAGTCACCACGGTGTTATAATTGTAACATGTTAAAGCAGACATATTCTTTAATTGTGGCTTTGTTTTAATTGGAGCTCCAGGAGCCCCAGGAGCAATACAGCTTCTCCTGTTCTGTGGAGCTGGACTTTACCTGGCAAGTCAGTCTTTTCATCTTCCACCACTGCCATGTTGATACACACCTAAAACCTCTTTTTTAGGTTTAAAAAACATGAGTGTCACAATGCAGAGGGATACTGAAATTGGGCAATTACGAATTATTCCTGGTTTATATGCTTAAAGAGAGCAAAGAATCGGACTGTAATTGGCTTTTGATCTTGGTCAAGTGGGAGTGAAGGGCCTTTTTTCCCTGCAGATCACATGGGAGCAATGTAAATTAGGAAATTATTGATAAAAAGATTAAAATGAAAATAGAGAAATAATCACTGAGACGAGAAGATGTTTAACTGTTCAAAGAACTAATGTGACACATTCCTCTTTTATTCTGCATGACACTGGTCTTACTAATCAGACAAGCAAGCTTTGGAAACAAATATCCAAACAAAGAATTGCAGAGATATTGCAAAACACCCATTTTCTATTTAGAATCCCTGACAGAGCAGTAAAACAAATGGGGCATGGATTAAAAAATGATCCCTCGACACATCATTTAAGAGCCTTGAGTCAACTGCAAATAAAAGTGGCCATGTCATGCATCCCCTTAGATGTTCATTAATGCACCACAGTTCTGCTTTTTTTTAATATAATCATGACAACAGGCCAAGATGCTTAATAAATGACCCTTTGTTTGGTCAGAGTTTGAAACCTGGCTCTCATGTATGACCACTTGTTTTGTGGTTGGTTATGGGGTTTTTTAAATGAACAAGGTATTGGTGAAGAGCTACCAGATGAGCAATAACAGCTGCAGACTCAAATCCATCTTTTCTTTGTGGATAATGTTTTCCATTCTTTTCTTCTCTTGGCTTTGGGTTGGTGCCTGTCAGATTAGAAAACCCTTAATCAGGAGAGGACCACAGATTGACCACCACAGCTCCATACAGGTGCTCCAGAGAAATCAGTATCTTTGAAGCTGAGGGAGAAGAGGTGGAAAATTTTGGATTAATATTCATCCCAAATTTCCCTGGGATGAGCAACACTGTATGGCCCTAAATTTCAGTGTTATGAGCCTCCCAACTACAAAAAGGTTTGTTCTGTCCTTTGCAATAAGACTCGTTGCCATTTTAAACTAAATAGCGTAAGCCAGAATGAAGAGCAAAATACTGGTCAATTAATTACCTTCAAAAATGGTGTAAATCTGCCTGAAAATACTACCTTAGCTGCACTAGCCATAAATGTTAAAAGAACTTAGTCTGTTCTTGTGCTATACCTCTTGTGCTGGGTTTTTTTGTCTGCTCTGCCACAAGCTGAGCATGGACCTAATGAAAATTACTCTTTGTCTCCCTGTTGTTCCCCACACAGACACCATTCACAGGTGATTTTTGGAGAACAGGTTGTAGATAACCTACCAAGCCAAAATTCACATTATCTGCTTCTTAGGGATTCAAGTAGCAGCAGAATTTGTGTCAAAGTCGATAATTAAAAGAGAGAAAGTAATTAGGAACCAAGTTACCCCTGCACCTATAAAATAGACATCTCTAGATTTCCAGAAACTGACTTTTTGAATCGGATTTAATTTAGGTTTGGTTCCTGTACAATTCCTATGGTCCTCTCGGAATAGGGGAAGCCCAAACCCTGTGTTTCAGGGAACCCTCAGCAGTTGCAGTGACTTTATGCCCAGAGACGTGTCAGAGGTTGGAGGGGTTAAACCCCTCCCGAGGAGCTTAGTGCATGTCAGGGTGCATGATGTAATGCTGCAGGGAGGGCTCGGTGACCCCACCTTCCCTCTCCAGGACTAGGAATTTACTGGGGAGATTTAACCAGCAAAACTTCAGGCTGTGTCGGGCACTCACAGCCTCCTGTGAGATGAAAAGAGCAGCTCCCTAGAGCATCTTCTCAGGAGCCTGAGAGTGCTTGGTGGTGGTTTTGAAGCACCTCTCCCCAGGAAAGGACTTTCCCATAGTTCAGCCTCCATCCATCAATTTTATTTAGTGTTAGGAACTTCAGTATCTGCTCAGAGAGTGGCACCTGGGATGTTAAGACATCTGTTCTGAAAACAGTGACTAAAATGTTGCTTCGTTCTCCACTGCAGTAGCTGACCTGCAATTAATATTAATTTGTTGAGGATCAGCGTTCTTTTCAATACCATGGGACGCAAAAGAAAATATAGCTTCTGCCCCTGTTGTCAGGAAGAGTTGAGTGTTTTGAAGAGTAGAATGACAGCCAGAAGAAATGGAAAAAGGAATTGCAGGATTGCTCTCATGGTAAACTAGCAGTACCCATTACACGTGAAACATAGGTGACGAGAACACAGACTAAATTATGCAGACATCTCTTTTTTGTTGCTGACCAGGGCTGACTGTGATGGCAGATGCACAAATCTTGACCTGTCTGCTGTGCCACTAATCCCTTTTGTTGAACATTTTTTACATGTTAACTGTGGTTGACTGGTGGTTGGGTCATCAAGATTTTGAAATATTATTGATACACCATTAGAAACAGAAAGAGAAATTGTGTCATTTGCTGCGCAACCTGATTTGTTTTCCCTCATTGGTAGCTTTTTAGAAGGGACTTACTTGGAAAAATCATGAAGAA
>VYZR01025942.1:25645-27629 GCA_013400675.1 Oxylabes madagascariensis
ATAGCTGTTGGCAGTCATTTTTTAAACCCTTTTGAATGCTTCACTGCATTTTGTAAGAGAAATTTGTCTTTTTTGTTTACTTTTTTTTTTGCACATATATGCAATTTTCTCATGACTGAGATAATTCAATGAAAGCCACATAGGAGAAAGTAATAATCTAGACAATATACTGACAGATAGAGGTAGACACTGGTCAAAAAAAAGGGATGAATAAGAAAAAAACTGTTCCACAGGAATGTTATGGCTTCAACCGTAATTCAGTGATGAATAAATAGTTCCTCTGGCTACTGAGAGCAAATAATTAAAATTTTCTGGGAGCTGCCCCTGAAAAATAGTATATTTCCTGATGTATATGTCAAAATCCAGCACAGAGCCTGTGGTGCTCCTGTGGCTAATGAATTCTAAAGCAAAGCCAGGAGCTGGAAACCCACAGAAACTCCCCACTGCAGGGATCTTTGGCACCATTGTGTGCCTCTGTGGCTGAGACAATGGGAACAATTTTATGCTAATCAGCAGAAATAAAATGCAACATTTTGGTACAAGAGAAATTAGCTGACACCAGCACTTGAACTCTCCCAAGCAGGAGTCTTGGTTTGTAGGTTATGGAAGTGGGCAACGGTGTGAGGCACTTCAAACCTCACACAAGTTCTGGCAACTGCAACATGTACAAGAACTTCTTTATTTTGCCTTTGTTTTGTTGGGTTTTTCGGCAGCTAAAACATGCAAAACTTTTTTTTTTTTTTTTTCCCCTATTAATTTTTCTGGCTTTGCTGTCTTAAGGGATACAAACTGTATCTTGCCCACAACAACTTATTTCTGTGCATGGAAGGATCTAGCACTTTCACATGCCTAGGTTAAATGTCCTGCTTAAGGGTACTTAAAAGTGATTGATAACAGGTCCTCAGAAAACAAATACAAAATCGGAGGCAGTGGCAGAGAGAGGTCAAAGGCAAAGGGCCAGTGGGGGTGAATGTGGTCAAGGGGGTGATAGGCAGAAGAGGCTGCAGGAATGTGTGTGTGGGGAAAATGTTCGAATGGATTGGCTCTAAGCCTTTCCAGCCAGCTCTGCTGCCAGGCTGGGGGTTTTTCTGGAATTTTATAAACCCCTGGCTAGCACACGGGAAAGTATTTTAACTGAGTGTTACACATCAGTAGGCTGTGCTGCACAAGCATTGAAGACACACAGACGTACAAATTTCTATGGGCTGCTTTCCTTGCAACCAAACCTCCTCTGCTTAAAGAAAGAAACAGTGAAATTAGCAATTTAAGGTATTACTTGTTAGAGTTTTTATATGCACACTACTTTTATTGGGATTTCTGATCTTGGAAGGAAAGATAAGTAGAAAGCATGGGGTCAGGACGTTGGAATGGGAGCCTGAATGAAGTCAGATGCTGCTGTTTCTTTGATTAAAGAGGTTACCCACCTTCCATAAAACCAGGAGCTCCCAGTGCATCTGCCTCTGTTGGAAATATGGTTTGTGTAACAAAGCCTTTCCCGGATAATTTGCATTAGCTTTTGCTGGAGTGTTTACCACCAGTGATGTTTCATGGCTCAAATAGTTTAGAAGTGCCTTGATTACGTGATAATAAATGATATCTGAATGTCCAAATGAATGCAGGTGTCCAGCCGCTGGTTTTGCATCTGGTACAAGAACAAAAATCAGAATAGCATTGAAAAATTCGAGCATTTTATGGCAAAATACAGGTTATCTGAGAACACCATAGAGACAGTGAGAATGCAGTTTGCAATACTGGCATCCAACAATATCAGTGGAACTAGTTGAAAAAGAATTTTAAAATACACAGAGCATTTGTGTACAGTCCACTGGATTCAAAGGGCTTTTTTCACAGAAGCAGAAGTCACTCTTCTTTTTCTTGATTTATCAGTAAAATGGGAAACAAAGGATAGCAAAAGGAAAAAATGTTCGTATTACCCACACTAAAAATAAATTTAAAAAATAAATTTAAAAAATAAATTTAAAAA
>VYZR01025942.1:29113-45002 GCA_013400675.1 Oxylabes madagascariensis
TAAAAAATAAATTTAAAAAATAAATTTAAAAAGTAAATTTAAAAAATAAATTTAAAAAAGAATTAGCAAAAACATGTCATTCCAAGTATTATTGACTAATTGGTACATGCTGAAAATCAACTTTGTAGACACTAAAATAGAAACAAATTGCTTGCACTGACAAGTAAATATTCTTCAAATGAAAATTCTCCTTCCATATGTTTGATAAGCTCTGAGCAGGAGAGGATTTACATCTCTATAGTGTAAACCAGCCTGGATTTCGCAAGACTGCAGTTCTGACTGTGGGACAATAAATAAATATTTAGGTATATCTAACAGTAACTTTGGAAACAGTGACAAGAGACAGTTTTTCTCTGACGCTAGGGCAGATCCCATAGGGGGCATGAGTTTTTAGAGATGGCATCTTAAAGATGAGAAATTTTTCAGCTGCAGTCTATGGGGTTACTAAAGATCATGTCTCTCACCCCCCATCAAATAAATGAATGGTATCCGATTGCTCCTCAAGTAAAATCTTTATTTTGTTGCTGCTTTGGCTGACTTGTTCAGGATTTTATCCTGTATGTGAGCTGATCTATTTTTTTTTTAAGAGAAGCCTTCTTTGCACATCAGATAGCCTCAGGTGCTGGGGTGACACACTTACTATGTGCAGACCCTTTCTCCCAGTCCAAGAGTTCAGTAGGATCAGAGGTGATGTGCTGGAAGGATGTTCATGCTTACATTTTCATATTGTGAAATTTATACTATTGCAAAGTTTCTTAAGTTTCCCGTGCTGACTAGGGATTGAACCTTCAGGATTAAATTTTTATTCAGTGCTTTTTACACACCAGTGAGTTGTTACTGGTACACGTGAAATGCCTTCGGTAGCTTGGATTTTTGAGTATGGAATTTTAGCATTATTTTCTTTCTTTAGAGAAATTGCTCAGTTTTTTCCGTTCACTTCACATGAGACAACACCAGAACAAGAATGCTATCTGTAAAAGCAGTCACATCCTCATTCTCCACAAACTCAATGAAAGAAAAGAAAAATACACCCTTACTTACAGAAAAGTAGAAAAGAATCCAGAAGTCCTTGAGGTACATTTGGCTTTACATAGTGGTGCAAAGAAGGAAGAATTTAGCCTTTATACAAGCTGAACTACACAGTTTTGCTGCTTGCTGCTGCATAGAATTCTCCAAAGAATGGCCAAGGTCTGATGTTTGACTTAGGGGAATGGTGAGTTCATTGGTCCCCATTCCTGTTCTAGGATGCAGCAAAATCTTTCTGGTCCAGAACTGTATGTAAACCGAGATAAAACCACCTCTGCCTTCTTAAGGTTTGAATTTTGCTCTACAGTCCAGATATTCTAGAGTCAAGTAGTGACAGGAACAGAGCGAGAAGAAGTGTAAGAAAAGGGCAAGGTCAGGAAGAGAAAGGAAAGGGGATAAACACGGAGCTTCCACATTGATTCAATTTTAAATTAAACTTGTCGGTCTTAACTTAGGGTCTTAAACTTTGTTATCCTTAAGTCTTCCTTGGCCATCCCAAGGCTCTGTGAGTTTATCTGAAGCAGGTCCCTCACACAAAGCCCTGGAATGTTAAAGAGGTGTCAATAACCATTGGCTTCTCCCAACTGCCTGCTCAGGGAAGGTCTGCCGGGCCTCCTTCCCTCCGGAACAAAAAGTGATGGATGTGGGTGCACAGGCACATGTGTGCAGCCCTTCTGCATCCTGCTTTGTCAGCACTTGGCTCACTCACACAGCTCCTGGTGACCTCGGCGTCCTTCAGGCAACGGCAAGAAAAGCTGTGAAATACCCAGCTCATTTTTTACATTTACTTGCAAGTTCTGTAAGGCAGGAGAAGTTACGGATGCAACAACAGGGATGAGATGCAAATTATCTTGTATTAGATCATTGCAGTATCACAAAATAATTTTTTTTAAAAAAAGGAAACTGCAGAAGATAAATGAAGAATCTTGATCTCTTATTTAGGGTTGGTTTTTGTGTGATGCCAAGCAATTGCAAGAGCAAGAATTGACACTTAGAGAAGAATCTCTTTTGACGTGGAGATATCAAAATACATTGTGTTCGGTATCATTCTTTTCAGGGCTGCTCCGAGCCTTAGAAGAATTGCCACTTTTGCAGTCAAATCCAAGTAACATCTGCTCTATGCAACCAGTCAATATTGTGGAAAAGTTCAAAGAATGAAGATCATTAGTAGTGTCAGCTTTACAACCAGAAGGTAATGGCATTGAAGTGAGCAAGTATAATACCCAACAATACCAGGCTCATTAACCAGTGATTTATCATGATGAAAAGACCTGTTTAACCTTTAGTCTTCACATGCTTTCTGTTTTTAACAAAAAGACCTATTATTTCTAGTTGTCAAGAGATAATTTGTGGGTTGTTAAAGGGATGTATTAAATTATAGTTCAAACTATTATGCACAATTACACAAATATTGCTTTTGCAATGGGATGGTTGATGCTAAAATGATTTTTGTTTTCCCCTCCTCTTATAATTTTGTTCATCCATTTGGGAAGAGAAATGATGGCATTATATATTAAGGATATCACTACATGACTTTAAGGCAAGTTAAATCAAATTTGATGGGTGCAGCAAGTGACAGTGCTGTTTCACAGGAGTAGCAAAATCCACATAAAATATTTTGAGGGTTGTATACACCAGTGCAGAAAGCTTGTTCTTACCTCTGAATAAAGGAGCTGACTGTTCATAAAACTAAGTTTCTTTTATCCCTATGTTGGGTTGTTTCATTAATTAATTTAAATTTTTTTTTTTTAAAAGAAAGCACTGCTGATTTTAGACAGCTTTTGGCAGTTGCCATGTAGCCTTTCCTACAGAACAGCAGGCAACACAACTTATTCTGAACCACAATAGCTGTGCCTTGCGAGCAATAAGCCTCTTGGCAAACATCATTGTATCTAAATGTGTATGGCAAACTGTCTGGTGACTTTTGTGGTGCACAAAAACATCCACTAAGGGCTGGAAAGTCCATGAGACCCATTTCAATCTAATGAGATGATTTGTGACCTAATCCAGACATGCATTTCAGGTCACTGGGAGCATCATGTTATCTCCTGTCTAGTTCCACATTTTTTTCTACCCATTTGGTTCTCTGTCTACCCTTAGTGTAATGTAAGGATAAATGGATAACTGATTTAGTAGTTCTCCAAATATTTTTGTGCACAAGTAGATTCTAAACCAAGCTGCATGAGCAGATAAAATAAAATGATTGTGGGCTTCCCACCTGTCTTTTACGCCTACATTTTGAACATCATCCATCCAAAGGCATTGATGTTTCATATACAAATTTGAGAGAAATTAGCATTGAAGAAGTTAGAGGGAACAGAATGAGAGGGTTTAACGTGATAGTTGAGACATCATATACTACATTCAAAAAGAATAATTAGGAAGGATTTTCTAATCTCTAATTGTGTTTTCTCCGTTGGAGGGCAGCTTGGTAATTTACAGGCAATGCAGTATTTGTGACAGAGTTCTTCTGAAGCAGACATTTAATTGCAATACTTTTGAAGTGAGCAGAGATGTAAGATGTTTTCTTTCCTTCCAGCTTTAACACAGATTTTAATCAATTACTGAGAAAATGTCTAGGTACACCTTTATAAGTAACAAAGACCCTATATCTATAGATCTCTGTAGGTACCATCTTTCTCTGCTTACCTACAATACTATAATATTGAGCTCTGTTTTCTACTGTGTTTGTGGTGTAAATTTTTAGGCAGGACACTGAGAATGTTCCACTCTTGGTGATGCTGATCCTCATCCTCTTGCTGATCACTTCCAGGTCTGAATAAACATTTGGGGATGTACCCCTGCCTGCCAATTTGATTGTAAAATAATCTTGGTTGTCAAGAAAATATTTGAAAGCCTTGCTGCACTGAGAAAAAGTTTGGACTGAAAATAAGTCATAATGATCTCTTTTAATCTAATATTTTAATAGGAGTGCATTTGTTCATATTTCCTGGAGTGTTAATTTTGTTATTCTCCTTAATCTGATAAAAATCAAATCTTTGTCTCCCTTCTGCAAAGTGAGCACCCCAAACACCATGGTGAGAGGGTGAGGTGAAAAGTAAGACTTGAAGAACCTCACGATTAGGACACTGCTCTAGGAGAAAAGACACTTCTGATGCTGTCTTCAAATACATGTTCTCTTTATGCGTGAAGGAAATGCAGTAACATGAGAGACTGCAACCAAAAGTCAGCATCCATGTCATTGTCTGTCCTGGTGCCTTTGGAGTTTTTTGTAGAAGCACCTCAGGGACTTTCTTGAAAGTGAAGGATGGAGTGACCTACACACCAGGCTCCTGAAGAGGCTGTGGACATACATCAGTCAGGATTTCTCTGAATACATATTTTCTCTAATTTTTTTTTTTTTTAACAAATGCTTCATTCTAAAGCATTTAAACATTTCCCCAAATGTTTTTTGATAGTTCTATGGTTTGTGTTTGATTAGGAAGCTAAAAGCCCCTGTGAATCTGAACTGTATGCTATAAATTGGACTGAAAAGTCTACCACATACTTATTTGAGAGGATCAGGCTCCTAACAGAAAACAGTGCTTTTACTGGGATTATACCTCAGTGCCCAAGAATCTAGTGACAAAGGTGGATCCTTCCCTCTCTAAGCAGCAGTCTCTGATCCCTGCTGTTGCTGCAGACTGGGTTGAATTCAGGCCTCACAGAAATTTTAGCAGTGACTCCTATAGGAGTGGGGTCCCAGCTTTTGTGTCCACTGCTGTCTGATGGGAAGGGGAAGGCCAGAAAGACAGAAGTCTCTGAAGGGAAGAAAAGACAACTTCTATATGTTTGTTTTTTTTTTCCTTCTTGCCTTTGCAGTTATAAGATTTGAGTGATTGACTGCAATATTTTCAAAAGAGAAAATTGTCTCAGTCTCTTGGTTTGCAATTTCTCCCGAAATAGAACTTTCAATACATTTTAGCCTGTAGAAAAAGCCTGCAGGGCAAAATGTGAATATGCAGAAGCTTGTAATTTTCCTTTAAAGATGTGGGAAACACCCAAATCTTGTGTTTGGCTTTCAAAAAATTGTGAGTTATGTGTTTGTGAATTCTCACAAGGAGGGGGAAAAGGAAAAAAAAACACAAACGAGAGGGATTTGATAGGTTCAGCTTTTGTTTGCAGCTATTTGTAGCACTCTAGCGGTGACACCAGAACAGTTTCACAGCTGTGACAAAGCCCTGCTGTCCTTGGATTCCTTTTTGTGAATTCCCGTTCCGTCTCCTATGCACCAAACATTTCAGGGTGTGCTGTCTCAGAGACACCTCACATGTAAGGTCTGTCTGGGAGGAAACACACACTCCCAAATCCTGTGAAGAACCACGGTGTATGGGATCAGGAGCAGCCCGTAGTAGGACTGCTTGGAAAGTGCAATGTATCTGAAGCACTGTCTGGACTTTTCTTTGGGGTTATCTATGCAGTTAGATGGACTTCTGACAATTTTGCAGCAGTGAAAAATGGATATTCTATTCTTATTGAGAAAAAGAGTTGATTTTATTTGGATTTCAGTCTTATTTGGTCTAAGAAACGAAAGCAGCAGCACAAACAGGAGCAAAGGGACTGGGAGACTGGTGACATTGAAAGATATGCTGAGAGCTTAGAGGCGGCCCAGAAACACAGAGCTGGCTCCCCCAGCAGCTTGGCACATCCTGCAGTGGATATCACACGCATTAAAATGCGCTCGCTCTCGGAACGGGCTCTCCCACTCCCTCTGCCCTGCTCCCCTCCCCGTCCTGCCTCGCCTGACAAAAGGTTTTCCACAAAGGGAATTCTTCCTGGTTTGTAAAACAGTTGTGTAAAACTTGGACTGTAAAGGCACAGTTGAGTGCTTTAATGTGGAACAGTTGGGAGGGTGGGGAAGGGCTGGCAGGTTGGGACAGGACGCAGCCATGGTGCCCCTATTCTGTCGGGGCTCTACTTAGTCACACCACCTGCTCCCCCTATTCTTCCCTGGGCAAACCCTCATGACAGTCTGAACAGACGGATGCTGAGGCTCAATACCTCGGACACACCGCGCCAGACGGAGCCAGGGCAGCCAAGAAAAGATAAATTAAGTGATCAATAAAGATAAGGGACCTGCTCGGCAGTAAATGGCGGGGACAGAGCAGGCAGGACAAGGGGTGAACGTGTGTTAAATAATGCAAGTGTGTCTGTGGGCACACGCAGGCTCCCCAATATAAGCCTCTTCCAGAGTCAGTAATGCTGTTTGGTTCTTGGCTGGAGGGTGAGGAAGGGGAAGAGAGAGGGGGCTGTGTCCAGGGCTGAGTCAGTGACTTATTTGCACCTCCCACCTTTGTGATGGCCGGGAAGGAACAGTAAGGAGCAGTGAAGTTCTGATAGAGAACCAGGATCTGTGCTTTGACAGCTGATGGACAGTTAAGTGATCCAAAAATGTGGATTTATTTTAATCAGCTATCACAGTCAGGAACAATCTTTTGTTCTGTCNTACGCTCATTACTGCCATCTAAGTGATGCTGTTTCTTATTGTGCTGCAACTATTCTGTGGTATATAGCTCCCATCCTTTCCATTATTTTATTTGTATACCTGTTATGTAACGCCAAAACAATGATGCTGTAGAATAAATAGCAAAACGCTGGGAGTTTTCCAAGTGTCACTCACCAAAACATCCCAAGGTGTGAAAACTGAATTGTAGTGGTACAACGGGGCACAAAATCTATTTCCATGTCATAAAGGTATTTTAAAGTTTATTCCTTCTCACTGGCAGAATAAAATGCAGACCCCTACAAGACACTGTTAGGTAGACAAAAGGGACAGGGAGATAAAGTCAATTCGAACCATTCCATCAGCCTTGGAGACTTGGTGATGGCTTGAGAGTGCAGCTGAGCCTCAGCTGTTCTCTCAAGTGTCATCCTGAGGTGACACTTGGATTTTTGTTCTGGAGCTGAAATGTTTCTCACCGAGTATCCCCCACAGCTGATCCTGTGCAGCTGTGGGCAACAGGAATGCATTTCCTGAGGGGAGAGGGGCCAGCACAGCTGCCTGGAGACAACTGTTGGGGCCGGCTGGTTCCCATCACTGGGGAGGTGAGGTGGCCCCTACAAACCACCCCAGTGCTTCAGGCCACAGCAAGCCCCAGGCGGCAAGCAACAGGACAAGAGGAAAGGGCCACAAGTGGCACCAGGGGAGGTTTACTTTGGCTAGTAGGAAATATTTCTTTACTGGAAAGGTTGTCAAGCCCTGGTGCACAGGCTGTCCAGGGAAGTGGTGGAGTCACCATCTCTGAAAGTGTTCCAAAAACGAGTTGGACCTGGGGACTGAGTTTCGTGGCAGGCTTGGCAGTGGAGGCTCAGTGGTTGGATTCAGTGATCTTAGAGGGATTTTCCAACCTAAATGATTCTGTGTCTCACAAACTCCCCCACAAGTCTGTGGCACCACAGGTTGGCCCAAACTGGGAAGTTTCCAGTGCTCCAGGTAGTGCTGTTGCAGCCTTTCTCTGCTGGCCACCTCATGTGACACAGGCTCCAGTAAGACCTTGCTGCTTACAGGCTCTCATTAGGAGGATCCCTTCATTTTTTCTGTACACTGCTTTTAGGGATCATGAGAATTCCAATAGAAAGATGGAAAACGAAGATAATCTGGGTAATGATCTTTCTGCCCGTTTTAGATGTGAGCCATGGGCTCTTTAGGGATACCTGGTTACATGTAATATGGAAAGCTGGATAAATGTTTGGAATTACTCCAACAGCTGTGAGAGTCAGTGTTTCTGGACCAACATCCAGATTTTTATTTTTTTTTTATTTCCCCCTAAATGAGACAGTGGAGCTTTCTTTCAAGGTGTTTCTTGGCTGCCCAGAATCCCAGGGCTCAGCTGTGCTTTGGAGAGTATCCTAGGCTGGAATTTGTGATAGTATTTCCTCTCTTGTATTTTTAATGGTTTTTTGGGGTTTGGTGATAGAGGGAGAAGGAACAAAACAAAGCAGGCCTGAGAACAGCTTCTTGCAGTGTTGTTAACCCCCCATGCCATGTCACAGGAGTGTTGGACATGGGATGGTGGTGCTGACTAGAAACAAAATAAATTGTCAAAGATGGCAGAAATTAAAATTATTAGCAAATACCTTAGTGCAAAATGTTTCCACTTTAAAAGGTGAGTTCAGTCTTCATATATAAAGATTTGAAGTGAGAGAAGAACAACCCACCGCCCTCATTCAGTACTTCATTCTCTCATTATTCACAAGCAACAGAATGGACAAAGAGATGGCAGCTCTCTGAGAGTCCCCAGTTTAGGAACTGCACCTTGTTAAGCTTAAGCATGCAATGAAGATTTTTTTGGTTCCCAGCAGTGATGTTGAGACGACTGCATGTGTGCTGAATAAAAGTGCCAGGAGAAGGTTCTGTGCAGGCAGTACATTGACAGCGGTGGGATGAACACGGGGTGGCTGAACAATATCGTTTTATTAGCATCTGATCCTTGTGGATACAGAGGGATTTCAGCAGCAGGCAACCGCTCTCTGCTTTGTGCAAAAAGGACTTAGTCTAACCACATACCCACAGACTCTGTAAAACACATCCCTGCTTTGGTAATTACCTTGGTACATTGTCTGATTAACGTTTTTTATCTGTGGGATTATCATTCGTGATGAGCCCGGCAATAAAGCTGTTTATTTTTCTGAGATAGTTTATAAATCCAACCCCAAGAGCAGCATGACGCGTTAGTGTTGGTACATCAGCTAAATGCGTGTGCAGCCCCACAGGATGATTCAAACAAACAACTGGGAGCATTATTCTGTGCTCTGGAATTCACCACAGTGCAGCCAGAGCATGATTCATTTGGCAGCCTCCTCCTGCAGCTTAGTACAGTCATTTTAGAAAACTGTTGGTCTTTCTCCAGAGAGAGTCAGCTCGATAGTAAGATGCATCCCATGAATAAAATGTGTGATCAACAACAACAACGACAGTAATTATTATCATCATCGTCTACTCCAGAGACATTGTGAATTCTTAACTAAAACATGCTGAATTGAAGAGATGCTGAGCTCCCTTCACTTTGGGGCACAAAACCACCTCTCTTTTCCCCAAAGTAGTTTAATTAATTTAAGTGGTTCATTTTCTTGAATTCTACGAAGAGTGTGTTCTGGATTTCAGTTTTATTTTCTGGAAAGGCACATCCACGGCAGGGCCTGAGGGATTTCCTCCAGTGAGAGGACTACAAGACCCCTCTGTCATCTACAAAAAATGTTCCGTCCCTTGGTTTGTTTCAGAAGTTGCCAAGCACTTTCGTATTTATCTCTCTCTATCTCTCACAGCCTGCTGATTTAATTCTTCTTTCTACTGCATCACAAACAACAGCCCAGCTTGGAAGGGACCCTAAAAGATCCTGTGTTCCAACCAAAGGAAAGGGAACCTAGTGGGACCCAACGTTCCATGTTCCGCAGTGTTGTCAGCTGTAACCTAAGAGGTTATGTTACACCACTAAGAGATAAATAATACCAGGTGGGATTTGGTAGGGAACGCTTGCTAAAAACACAGGTGGTTTTCACCACTCTCGTTTAATTTCCTACTCTCTCTTTTTTGTCTAATCCAAACACATTAACATTTAATATTTTATATTTATATAAATATAAAAATATATCTACATTTATATTTATTAATATTTTATATTTTAGATTTTTGTTTATATATTTTATATTTATATTTATATTTCTTATATTTATACTTATATTTCTTATATTTATATTTATATTTATATAAAAATAAAAATAAAAATATATTTACATTTATATTTATTAGTATTTTGTCTAATAGAACATATTAACAACCCAATGTTCTGACTGGCTTGTTTACAACATCACTTCTCTTGCACGAAGATATTTTGACAGTAATTTGCAGTAAGTGGTGAAAACACACCTGTGTACTTGCTCTTTTATGAAGAAATAAGATGGTTATTTTTAGATACAAGCCCCAAAGGAATTCCATGATTTCCTAAATTATTTCCCACTTCAATAAAGGAACATCAGTCTGGAAGGGCTAACTTGAACACAGAATCTGGCTGTCAAAGGAAACCCTGTTCTGTTGCTCTTCTCATTTTGCAGCAGACACATGATGGGTCTGACCCTCCAGCATTGCAGTCATAGCCCACAAACACACACAAAATATTTACTTTTTCAGGGTCCATTCTTTTCTGGCAGCAAATCCATTTGTTGGGTCTGTGTTATAAACCCCAACCTCAAAATAATCCGATTGAAAAGCATCCTTTTCTTGTGGGGAATGAGAGGCAGCTTGGGAGCTTCTGCTGCCTCCTTCCCTTGTGAACCTGGGACTTGAGACGATTTCACCAGCTGAGGCTCAGGCAGAGCTGTTGGAACACCCACAGCTCACCCCACAACAGCCTCATTCCTCTTTGTCACTTGTCCTGGTGGGACCTGAGGGTCTGGAAATGATATTTAGACAGACCTGTGCTGTCCTTTCAGCAGTGGTTAACAACCATGGGTTAAAAACCATCGCAGCTTCATTAATCACCCACAGAGGATCTGATTTCTCATGGCCATGAGCTAAGGCCAGGGGATCTAAGCAGCATTACCCTGCAGACCAAACTGGTGTTGTCAGAGCTGCTACAGAGGGCTCAGCTCCTGCAGGAAGGAGGGAAAGAACAGAGGAAATACTGGGCTCTGTCACCAGGAGAGGAAAGTTGCTTGCACAAGCTGGTGGTACCTTGTGTACCTTCCTGAAAGGCCCACCAGGACAAGTCTGAAGCCTGTTCTTGGCAGGGATGAGTGGCTGCCACAAATGAGAAGTAGGTAAAGACATGGGGAATTGTTTGTTTCTTAAAACAGGCAGGGGATGGGGCACTCTAGACACCTTCTAGGGTACCCAGATGTGGACACTTCTTAAGTAATTTTTTTTAGTGGGGGGAAAAACAGACCACAATTTCTGTAGATTTTTGTTTGGTCTCCTGGCTGCCATCAAGACTGTTTTAAATGAGAAATGGACAGAGCAGGAGTCCTTGTTTAAGAAGGAATATTGTCAATGACGTGGTTGTCACCCACTGGCGGCAGAGGAGGTCAGCGAGGGCAGAAACTCAACTCCTTGGACTCCTTTAATCTTCAGCTGTCAGCACCAGCTCACACCATCCAGTTGAGGAGTGTTTGGACCCAAGGGCTCAGCTTGGCCCTGGGAACAGGAGGCTCTGCAGTTTGTGTGCTGTGCTGTCACCCAAAGGTGATGGAGTCAATGCACCCCCAGTTTGTGTCACCTTGCAGAGTGTCACCTTCCTCCCGGGCACTCGGGCGTGTGGTTTGTACATCGTTGTTTGATGCTCAACAATGGCACAACTCTCAATTAGAAGGTTAGAAAAATCAAGTTTATTTTTAGAGATGTGACTCTCTTACATAGTATTTTACACAGACCAATTGATCGGTGAAACAAAGGCAAACCTCTTCAATCACATTGGTTAAAACAGACGTTTGTCAAGAAACCTCTCCTGTGAGAAAGAATGGATAACATAGGTACAGTTACAAAGACATTTCTCTTGTTTACAGAGAGTGTCATGGAAAAGAATTTCCCAAAAATGAAAACATTAAAACCAGGGCTGCAGTTTGTGCCTGTCCTTGTCTCCTGATGACCTGAAGGAAAGAAGCTGCAAAGCTGCTTTGGATGTGTATGTTCTCATGCCCTTGAGCTGCCTCATCTGCTCAGCTCATGAGCCTGGATAGTACAGGGATGGATGGAATTGAGGAGGAAATGTTGGTCTGTCCAGAATGTAAACATTCTCCTTTACATCCACTTAAAAATACAGAAGGACCTTCTTGCTTTACAAAATTCAGGCAATAAAGAATCACAGAATCATTCCAATAGACGCTGATTTATGTGGAATCAGTAATACAGATTGGATCACTACCTAGTGAATAATTCTGTGTCATTACAGTTCCACGCTGATAAAACAATCCCAATGAGGAAATCCTGGAGTAACACAAGGACAGATCACACATTATCCGGAATGCTGTGTTGCTACTGTGGATTTGTTGGTTCTAAAGTTTAGCCATAAGTATTAGAATATTTTCAGTTTTCACACAACTCTAACTAAAGGAATGTTTAGTTTCTCTTATTCAAAAAAAACCCCTGCCATTGTTTAGGATAAGAACATAAAATAAAAAGGTGGTATAAAACAAACTATGAAATTTCAGGGAAGTGTAATTAACAGAATGATGATACTAAGTTTTGGGGATGAAAATACTTCTTAAAAAGACAAAGGATATGCTGCCTGTGGGTTATTGTTTTGCATAGCCCCATCTTCCCTGTGCCCCACAGCTTCATTCACATAGTAATTTTTCAAAGTTTTAGGTATCCTGAACGAAAGAAAGCATCCTCCAAACCCTCGTGGAAATGATGTGGCAATGTTAAATGTCTGAATTGTTCCCACCATCTAACTAATGTCTGTTAATAGTGTCTATTGCATGTAACTTCTCCTAGCCTGTCCCTGGCACCAGGCTTCCCAGAACTATTTACTGTGTTTTCTTCCTGTTGTGGCCGAAGGTGCATTATTGGCACTATGGGAGAGACAGGCTTGTAAATTTTTCTCTTTTTTTCACACCATCAGTCACACAAAGTGACTACTCCAGCTGTACAAATAATGTAGGAAATGGATTTTTTTTCGCATTCGAATTATGCAAGCCCGGCAAATAATCCCAACAATTGCTTCTTAAGTCAGTGAAATTTCAAGCCATTCAGTTTACTTGTAAGGAGCTCACGGCTTCTTTGATGATGGGGTTTGTTAAGCCCAAATGTGGAGAACTAATAAAATAATAAAAAGGCTCCAGAGGTGTTTTATAGATTTCAATTATCTCTTAGTTTCTCTCCCAGGACTGGGCTGGGCAGGATTGCGCTGCCCTCAAGTAGCACTTGAGTCTAGGCTGGGTTTTATGCTGGCTGTCTCTGAGGTTTCTCCTTTGTGGCTGAATCCCCTTAGTGTGGGCAGTGTACAGAGGTGCTAAGGGCTCGCCTAGACAAAGCACCGGCCTCCACAAAAGCGAGGGAGCAAAAGGAAGCAAAATTGAATCTCCAGCACCCAGCTCCTGGGCAAACAGACAAAACTAATGGATCCACTCCTGCTCCTCCCATCCAATTACTGTGATCCAGTGGAGAGAATATGGCAACATCGGTTCACACAAACCCTAATGCTCTTAATCCCTTCCATACATATAAACCTCACATTCAGCACCGTCCCTTCATTACCGAGCCACCCAGGCAGTCGCAGCAGCGTCGGAATGGACCCACCGGCTGCAAAAACCTGCCTCCTCCAGGTCTTAATCAGCTAATGAGGGCTATGCAAATGGCCAGCTTATGGGATTATGCCTTGTCTGGCAGCAGTGCTCCTCGCAGGACTAATACAGGTGTTAGTAAACTGGTCATTAGGCGCTGCCTGACCCAGGCCCATTCAGGCTGGGATTGTGCTGGCAGCCCTGCCATTTGTGCTGGTGTTGGTGGCCCGGTAGGACAGCTATTCGGGCTGTGGTGGGTCCGGGCAAACCCCTCCTGCTCGATATGAAGATAATAAATCCGGTCGGTTTGGTGCTTAGCCGTACACAAGGACCCAGGGCTGACGTGGGGATTTCCCCTCCAGCCCAGCAGCCTGGGAAATTGCCACGGCAGGGCGAAGGGGAAGTTTAATTGACAGTTACTTAACATTTATATGAACTTCTCACATGCTTTTGAATAAAATGTAAAGCACAGAAGTACGATTAACCTGTATTTTCCCTTGGTCACAACCAGCCAACTCTCCCTTCCATGAAAGAACATGCAGCCCAGAAATAGGCAGTGAGAACAAAACACACTGTGTCTGGGGATGAACCGTCTCTCTGGGGTTTTGGCCATTTCAGTGGTCCAGTACATCTTTCCGCTGTTTAATTTTCCTGATTCAGTCATATTTCTTTAAAAAGCTCCTTCACTGCGCCAACAGTTCTGCACTGCAGGGTGTTAACTCACCAGGTCAGCGGAGAAAAGTGGAGCAACATCAGTAAAGCATTCACAGGCCAGAGGACACGATGTGAACACTTTGTTAGCTGCCACATGTTTGTCTAAAATCTCCAAAAATATACTCATCATGTGAACAGCAAATATTCCAGACACATAAACAGAAGTGCTAGGCTTATAGCAATTTCCGTTATTCCCCAAAAGGACTTTGGTGGAAACTAAGACAGGGACTAGCAAATAATTCCAAAGATCTCCACTTTATGAACAATGAGATATAGAAGCATAGCAGCTTCTGTCTAGGAGGAACACATAAGATAGCAGAAATCTACAAGGACATCACCTGACTAGTGCCAAAATTGATTAGAAGATGCCTAAGGAATTACAGATTTTATCTCTTCCAGTCAGCAGAGGAAAGGTTGTATTTTAAAGCAGTTTAAGACCCATTTGAGGATTTTGCCAAAAAAAGATGTGATGTTGTGGGGGTTTCTTTTTATTGCAATAGTAATACTCCAACTGCACTATTCTTCATTTAAATACTATTTAAAACTGAAGGACCTCGTTTAAGTATTGAGATGTTCTAGTAAAAGCCAGAAATTCAGGGGCACAGGTAGCCTTTAATGAGTTCAAAGGTTTGATTTCATCTTTCAATAGATTAAGTTGGAATTGTCATCCTCCACACTGGGAGTTTCAAACAAAGGTTTAAAGGGCAAAGTATTCAAAAGTGAGCCCACGAATGTCAATAAGCAAAGCCTCTTAGGTTTAATGCCCACATACCCATTGTTCTGTGTTTGCTCTGACTGACCCTGACTAAATGTGTATCTTTAGGGCAAGGCTCTGTGCTGAACTTTTCTTGTGCCTTTCACTTTTACATGTTTCAAAACCAAACAGGGGTCCAAAATTTGAAAATTCAGATCAGTGATCAACCTCAACCTGTAGAGAAGAGAGGCTGGCTCACGTGCTCATTCAACACCTGTATTAAGATTCCCTTGTTCTCCTGGTCTGCAGGCTGTAACCTGAGGTGTTCTGTGGACACTGTCCTGTCCACCTTTTGCTTGGGATAACCTGATGCTGTGTGTAACAAATTTGCCTGTGACATAAGAGATCTTACCTGAGCTAAAAAGCGCTGGGTCATGGATGTGGAAAAGCCAGACCTAATGGAATGGTTTAAATGGAGCACGTATTTCTGGTTTATTTATCATTCTCTCACCCTGCTCTTTGCCTGCCTCTAAAATAATGTGGAGGATATGATCAGGAGAATGTGGATTGTATTGATCAGGCCCAGGGGAGTCCTGCTGATGGAATGTTGTTGGGCTATTTATAGACAACAAAAGGATCACTTCTAGTTATCCTTATGCTTCGTCATAAAGATAAGCACGTTGTTGCTTTGGATGCTGAGAAGGTGAGGAAAGTTTAGCAAGTCTGGACCTATTAAAAATCTCAGAAGCCAGAATTCCTGAATGTTCACAACGAACATAAATCCTCAGAAAAATTAAGGAATTCTTTAGAACAATGGAAAAAAATATTTTTTCTTTTAATATTTCAGTTAGCAGCAGCACCTCCCAATGCTAATAGCTCTGTTTTAGTTGAGAGCTGAGAAGGTGAAGGACATTAAATTTATGAAATGCATCATACCTAAGTCAAAAGACATGGTAAGAAAAAAAGGCTACTTGCACTTGGACAGACCATATCAGAAATAGTGTTAAAGCATTAAAGAAAAATGTGATTAGTTACCAGCACTGTGGTATGTAGGTGTGTGTGCTGGTTTAGCACGGAAGTGATTTTTTTTTTTAAGGAAGTTATAGCAGAATGTTGATAGCTTGATTGACTAATTAGAGAGTTAGAAACAAGGGGAAAAAGAGGAAATAATTCTAATGAGTACTCAAAGCACTACACAAATTTTAAGAAACCAAAATTAGCAAATGTAAAACCACTACA
>VYZR01025944.1:0-24174 GCA_013400675.1 Oxylabes madagascariensis
AAAAAAAAAAGGTTCTAAACACATTTCAGGCAGCACTGAATTCACCACTGTGATGCCTCAGACGGTTCAGCTCCATCATTACAAGCTCAGTCTTTAATTTCTCACAATTCCGTTTCCCTTGTGCATTCAGGGCCAAGGCTGTAGCTGAGCTAACAACACTCTTTGGAATGGCATTTTCAAAATCCAGGCTTGAATTTTTTTTTGAAACCTACCTTCAGCCGTGCCCGAGATCCCATCAGCTTTGAAGTTGCTTGTGCTTTTCTTCCGGCGGTGCTTCTTTCTGTTGGCGTGGGGGGAAGGAGGGGGGTCCAGTTTGGGGCTGGTGGTGCTGGATATGCTGGGGCTGGAACACACGGAATCTCCCAGGCCGGTGTCTGCAGTGGGGTGGGTGGGAAAGAAAAGGGGAGAAAAAAATCAAAATGCTGCGAGATGTAAACGAGTTGATTGTTAGAATCCGAGCTATAACCCCTGGCTGTTCGCAGGTATGTTCTTGAGCTCATTCAAGACATTCTCCAAATGATATCCATCTTTTTTTTCAAAAAGGTACAAAAACCCCCCAACTTGGCTGAAGTGATGATTCAGGTCCTGATAGATTAACAGGACTCAGCATCAATTTTAGAAGCAGGCCAGCTGGAATGCACAAAAACAATGGGAAAGCATTTCATTGCTTCTAATTGCTCCTTCCTCCAAAGACCTTCCCTAGCCTCAAACTAATTTTGTTTAACACTTGGACATTTTAATACATAAACAGAGATATCCCTGCATCTTCTGGATGTTCTCTGCTGTCACTAATATCAGACAGACACACACTGAAAAGGCGGTGATGGCAATAAAGGCAGGAAAATAAGGTACATAATGTACACCTGGTACAGGTAATAATTGTGTGATAAAAGAGTCACCTCCTCCCTGCTCCCAAGGAAAAGAAATAATCCCACATTACTGTGTTCAGTTCCTGCTTTATTAACTCCAACAACTTTAAGAACTGGGTCCTTCCACATAGTAAATACTCAAGTAACCTTAATACAGGATTTCCCCCCAAGGTTGATAATATCATTTTTGTTTAATTACTGGCTTGGTTTGGATTTTAATTATAAAATTCCACATAAAACCTACACTTAAAGGCAAGCACTTGCTATTATGGAAAGTGAAGCCATTTCCAGAACCTTGCTTAAATACCATATTGCACCTTAGTGAGGTATCAGGACTGCATTTATGTGCCATATCCTTAAAATCTCCTAGACAGATATTCAGCAAATACATTCCCATGATTGCCTTTTGGGGTTAGATACTTGATGATTGGTTTTAGGATAGCAAACACAGGGAAAAGAATAAAAATCCTTATTATAAAGCTTAAGTGTAATAACAGGAGTGCATTTAAGTTTAACTTCGTATGTCAGAAAAAAATCAAGCCGAAGATTATTAAAAAAAATAGCTTTTGATTTTTTTTTTTTGCATAGTTAAATTCCCACAGAACTGCCTATTTGACAAAACCCAACTTATTTTGGTTTCTTTTTCTTCCTAATAAAGTTTATTTCTTAATTACCCCCTAAGCACAGTTGTGCTCTAAGTTGTTAGTGGGGGATAAATTATGTAGCTAATTGCCTGGCAAGAGGGACCAAACCATTAATCTTTATATTAAGGATTTCTCTTCTTTTCCCTACACCCACTAGCTTGAAACCAGTTCCCAAGAATTTAACCCCAAAAGGGAATCATGGGAATGTATTTACTCTGTATCAGTGTAGGAGATTTTAAGGATTTGACTCATAACTGGTGCAAGTGGCTCTCCTGGCAGAGTTTGCTGTCTCTCCAGGAGGGGAGGAAGGCAAACCCAGGTGAAAATCCTGGTGAGAATTCTCTCAGCCAAGGGGACACAGATCCCTTTGGATCCACGACATGGAAAGAAGATGCAGAAGAGGGTGACAGAAACACAAAGGCATGAGCACAGGTGCAATGGCGTTGCTGCCAGTCCCAAATATTGACCTCCAGCTTGACTCTGGAGGTTTCCAATAGTGATACTCAAAAAGAAGGAAAAAAGCCCATGTCGCCCAGAGAAGCTGTGGCTGCCCCTGGATCCCTGGAAGTGCCCAAGGCCATGTTGGACAGGGCTTGAAGCAAGCTGGGATAGTGGAAGGTGTCCCTCTCTGAGGTGTTAGAACTAGGTGATGTTTAATGTGACTTCCAACCCAAACCTTTCTGGGACACTGTGATTCAAAATGCTTCACTTTTCCCCCCTCATTCCCAGCTTCCACTTTAAAAACACTTAAACCCATCCGAGTTCATCACCTCCTGCACCTGCAGCATCAACCACCATGCCCTGCACACATCAAACGGTGAAAAAAAACCCCAATCCTGAGGCAACACCACAGAATATATCCCGTTAAAAACCATCAGGGGAGATCCACACACTGGTGGCAGCTCTATCTAATTTCCAGGCCGTAAATCCCCCCAACAAAACCTGCTCGAGAGCTCTGAAAAATGAGGGACGTACGGGGTTGATGCCTGGCATCGGAGAGCTGAAGAATTAACCTCCCGTGGTAAATCCTCGTCATCCCCAGCCCCTTCCAGGTAATAACCTGCTGTCCTTGGGTCAAACTGCTCTCAAGTGGGAGCCTGGAGCTCTCCCTCCCCCTCAACCAGCAAGGAAAGGTTGATCCCTCATAAATGGAGCCGAGCTGATATCGCCAGTGTGTTACTGCCCCGGATTCCCGGTTTCCGAGCCTACCCTTTGAAGATGGGAGTTATTTAACATTCCCCCGGTTTAAAATATGAGCAATCAAAAGGTGCTGGGCTTCCACGCTGTGCTCTCCCATTTCCCACTCCTTCTCTTGCCTGACAAGGTATTCTTCAAATTGAAAAGAGGGCTCCTGAAAGCCCGGGCTTCGGGAAACTGTAAATGAGTTCAGGCTTCAGCCCGCTGAATGCAATTTCATCCTTCTGACTGAATACAAATAATGCATTTTATTTGGTATCAATTACCACGCCTGAGAACAGACGACCACTGCCGGCACTTTTAAATATATAATAAAAAAAAAAAAAAAAGAAAAAAAAAAAAAGAGGGAGAAAAAGGCAAGGAAAAAGGCAGGGCAAATTAAAAAAGCAAGCGCCTCATTACTCCCCATCTCAAGCAGCTTTGACAGAAGCACTGGAACTCATAAGCTGTGTTCCACTGGGCTGGGATGGGCTGTTTTCCAGCCATCCCGCACGTTCAATGTCAGCCATTAGTTCTTCCCAATCGGGCATCAATGTTCAACACACACCCGAAAAAATATATAATACTGGTAATAATAATAACAATCTGCAGCCTCTCCGAGCTTCAGTACTTGAAGTATGAGTCAAAGCAGCAGTTTCACTTTTCACTCGGGAAGCTGACAAGCATGACTAGAGGGGGAATAAAATAACATTCAGTTCGCATAAATATCAAGCGGGCTGCTTGAGACTGATGGGCCAGGAATGTATTCTTAGCCATCATTCTGGCAGACAGGCCCAAGGACACTCATAACTTATTTTACAATCATTTAGTTTCAGCTCAAGTGGAAAACGTGACAACTTATCTCTGCTGACAAGATGCCATATCGAACCTTACAATTAACTCTCCCCCGATTATCTGCCCAGCCCATCATTAGCTCTGCGGCTCTTGATGGACTGTACGGGCACAGCTTCCCTTGATGATGGTCATCATTTGCAGGGTACAGAGCTCCATTACACGACACTGAGGACAAAACTCTCCCCTTGCCACGTAGCTGGGGTTGTCCTGACCCACACAGCCTTATTTTTGCAACTGTTCTGAAGTGATGTGCAGCAAAATGCTGCTGGAAAATGTCTTCTCCCCCAAAACGGATCATCCTCATGTTTCAGCCCGCGCCTGCTGCTGCCTGCGACCTCTAGGAGTGAGCCAGAGATGCCCATGCTCTGTCCCAGCTGCCAGGAGCCTTCCTCCCTGCTCTCCATCCCTCCCCAGTGCCATTATTAACTCCTTCAGCTGGAAGGGAGAGCTGACACAGCTACATCGCAGAATCATTTGGCTTGGAAGGGATCTTAAGTCCCAACTCCTGCCATGGGACACCTTCCCCTATCCAAGGTTGCTCCAAGCCCTGTCCAGCCTGGCCTTGGACACTTCCAGGATCATGGCAGCCCTGTATAGGTATGTGCAGTATGTCACCCCACACCCAAAAGCAACAAGTGACACTTGGTGACCAAACATCCTTCGAGTTACCAAGAGATGGGACATAAAAACCCCACCCCTCTGTTCTTCACATGGTGATTTTCCTCTACAAGTGCAGGACACGAGGATTAAGACAGAGATTGTTCTGCTTGTGCAAGTCCAACCCTCATTTGCAGGAATTTACCAAACGAAACAAAAAAGCCAATGCAGCCTTTACTGCACAAAGCAAGTGCCTCTCTCCAAGATCCATTTTGCAATTATGGTCCGGAGAGAAATTCCTTTCAAGTATGACAAACTGCGGTAGAAGAAAGGAGGGGTTGAACAGAAGAAACACTTTGTCTACAACTACAATCCAGAGTCAAGAGACAGAGCACTAAATGAAAATCAGTCTTCAGAAGAGTCTCAAGAGCTGTGCTGTTGTACTGGGCTTTATTTGCTNAATCTGAGCTGTCTGAAACTCAATCCAAACCCAGACTGCCTCCTGGTGCCCCCAGAACAGAAAAACAACTACCTTGCATCCCGAATTCCCAAGCCCCTGCACCAAACCTGTCCAAGACACGACTCCTTCAGCATCTGCAGCACTCGTCACAGCAGAGGTGCAGGAGATGCCAGCACAGGAACCAAGGAGGCCAAGGAAATGAGGGACAAAAAGTCAGTATGAGCACCCCAGGCCAGGGTAAAGGAGCTGGGGGCTGGAAAAGCAGGAAAAGAGGCAACATGTGAGGTACGGGAATAGCACAGCACAAAGGCTGGGACACAAAAGTCCAAGAGCGGAGCTTCGTCGTTGGCCCACGGTTCCTATTCTCTCTCTCACACACACAACTCTCTCTCCTGTGTAACCATCTGCAGTGGAACCAAGGATATTCTGACCCCTTCTATCTTCGTGCCTTTTGATTTATTTCATATTTTTGTCAAATCACCTATTTACAAAAACTTGAAACAAACTCAACAGGTGACGCTATTCTCCACAGACCAAAGTCGAGCTTGATCTGGTTTACATTTTTCTTGCATCTTCTTGTTAAAATTTTCCAACAGGCTTTCAAAGTGAAATTAGACTTTTTTGTCAAGCCCAGCTCCCCAACACGGCCTTATTCTCAAGTGGCTGGAGATTGATTAATTTGGGTTTTTGATTTGTCGAAGTGACAAGAAGTCAGACGCTACAAAAGCGGGAGCGGTGAATGGGATCAATTAAAGAGCAGAAGCAGCAACACAATTAATAGCACCAGGTTCAAGAGGAGAAAGAAAGCGCTGATGACGAAAACAACAGCAACAGCTCTGCCTGCAGCAGGAATCTTTGCTGCGACCCAAGGAAGGCTGAATCCAAAAAGGGTGTTTCAGAACTTTCACTATGCCATTAGTGCTGAAATGAAATAAGGCAAAGATGTCGGTAGCTGGTGGACTGAATAATAAAAAAATAGCTGGACACTTTCATCTTCCACACGTGTGTTTTAAATAAAGGTGAGAAAAGCAATCCTTTTATTTAAACAGGGGAAGCAAGAGACTATAACTATCTGTAGTTTGTATTTCAGACCCATTTCCCTGAGCTGAGATTTTTCTGGCTGTGAAATCCACTGCTCTCCAGCTTCCCTTTACAGCTATTACCGTAAATGTTCTATCAAGTTCTTTATCTTCCTCCTCTGCCTCACACCGAAGCTAAAGGGATGCTGCAATCGCACAGCGACTGTGGAAGGCTGAAGTCAGGCACAGATGTACAGGACCAACATTAAAATCCTGCCAGAACTGCAGCTTGGCACAAGTCTGTGGATGTAGTAGACACTTGGGGGTGGGGGGAGAAGGGGTGGCACGAGATCACAGCCTCCAGGATGAAAAAAACAAGGCAAATATTTGTCAAGTATAGAGAGCTCACACCTTTGGGAGGAATAAGGAGCATCTGGTCATCACTGAGCTGAGCTCAGCTCGGACACTCAAGCTGTGGAGGGCTTAAACTAACCTGCTGTACTGAAGGAAATGAAAGGGAGCTCTGAGCAGAACTGAGGGATGGACATCAAGGAGCCTTGGGAGTCTTCCCTTTCCCTTTCCTTCCCTGCATCTCCCCTTTTTGCAGCCTTGTGCCCAGAGCCTGCAAATCTCAAAGTTGTCCTGTCATCATCAGGAAGCCCCACTGAACGACTCCTTTCCTCTAAGAGCAATTTCAATGAAATAAGGAAAACAAACCTTCCTTCTAGACAGCCAAAGAGGGATCTCCCAGCTTTTGGAGGGTCTGGCTCTCGCTGTGTGGCAGCATCTCAAGTGGCCAGACCTCAGGGCATGAGCGTCCCTTCCGCTTTGTGACGAGGGTGGGACATCGTCCACAGCCTTGGGAGAGAAAATTAGTCTCAAGATGCTCAGACACAGATATTGGAAGACTTCAGTAATTTTGGAAAGACCCTCACTATCATCTCCCTTATCTAAAGGGAAGACAAAGTCACCTCTAGCTCATTCCCTACCAACGCACAATGTTGGGCCATTATAAAGGAAGCATGAGAGCAGAAATGCAACAATAGAGCTTAAAAAAACCCCACAAAAGCACCTCTTCCCTCCTAAGGAGCAACACATTACAGTGCTGGCAAAACAGCATCCTGCTCCTTGGAACTTGAAGGCTGGCTAGGAAGAAAAGAAGCTCCCTTCCAAAGGAAGTTCCTTGTTTCCAGGAGGAATTCACCAGCTCCCACGAGGAGATGACACAACTATTCCTACATCATTCTCTCCTGTGCTGCCAGGACGGTGACAAGCAAAGCCAAGACTGTTTTAGAGGACCTGCAACCTCAGAACGTGAACTGGGGATGAGATCCTAATCTTCCTCCACACATCTTGCCCGCAGCAGGTTTAGGTCAGGGGCAGGGATGATATAAACTACTCACTGAGTGAGCAGGGTTTGTTAATTTATCTCATCCCCCGTTACACAGACGCATCCCCGCACTCCCCTCCTCTGCTCTGGATGTGAACATGCCCTGTGGAAAGATCAAGCCTGACAAGTTGTTTGAACACATAAGGACAACAAACCAGGAAAGAGATGCGAGTCTGGGATGCTGCAGGATGCCACCACATCCCAAGGCAAACTAACTTTGTGGCTCCTGCTAAGCAGACCTACAGTCGAGATGTACAGGGAACATGCCTAATTCTTCTGGCAGAACGTTTTCACTGGGCAGCATCAGCCCTGTGAGCCTTACGTGGTGTCACCCTGAATTGTTACCAACTGGGTGTATGATGCTGTGGGCGGTGCTGTGTCCCCCGGCCATCAACTGTGAGAGGTGGAAAACAGCACGAAAGGCAGAAATGATGGGGATTCACTGCAGGTAACTTGTTCATTTCAGGGAATTTGCGCCCTCCCCACAAGGGAGAAAGGAGGATGGATGGTCCTTTTGAAGACACATCCCAGGGCAGAACCTCCTGGTTCAATTCCAGGTCACGTGTTGGCTTGTCGGGACCAGTTTGGATGGGGCTCGGAGCAGCCTGGTCCAAGTGGGAAGTTGGAACAGGAGGGTCTTAAGGCCCTTCCAACCCAAACCATTCTGTGATTCTATGATTCACACTGTGATTGGTTTCTATCTCCCCTTTTGAAGCCAGGTAGATCATCAGGCACCTCAAGAACAGCAGCCAACTGCAGAACCCTGGATGTGGCAAATCCACCAGGCCCAGCCCCAGGAATGGTGATGTGGGAACAAACAGACACGTGGAGCACACTAAAAGAACATATTTTGGGGGAACAAGCTCCACCATGGTCAGGTACGTACAAGTGTGTGACAAATTCTATTTTTGATCAAAATGAGATGCATTATAAATTCACCTTAATTACACAGAGGGGGGCAGAGCGCCGCCCTGATCTAACCATCAGCGCTGTCTTATTGCATAAAAAAATCCTCATTTAACAACATTTTGCTTTGAAATAGAGCCTGCAGGTCACCAGGCACTTGGAAAATAATGAATCCATGGCTTACTGAATCACTTCCTACTAAAATATTTACCTTGTGTTTCAAGATAGGCAAAGTAAGACAGAGAGGAAGAACTGACTCTCTTCAAAGAGATGCTCAGAGCCAGAAAGATGTCTCGTCTCTACTCCTGTACTTTAACCTTCCGTCTGTATAACCTGTGGATAACTTCAAGCTTCAAACCCACTCTGTGGTAATTGAGAAGAGGTTAGGAAACTCTCCACTGTCAGTCCACGAGACTTCAGTGACAAGCCCTAATATCAGTGTTTTGGAGGAGAAAAAAAAAAAATCAAGAGACTTTCACTATTAACATTTTCCAATTAAAGCTGAATAATTGCTGTATAGCAAATTGGCCGTTAATTGCATCATGCTAGGCAGGAAAAAGCTAAGGCTTTCCTGGTAATGTATGCCATGAGCAGCAGTGTCAGAAAGGAAGAGAAATAATGGCAGCAACACCAAGACTGCTCTTAATCAAAGGCAAAATCAAACATTTTCCTATCGCAGAGACCCAGAGCCAAAAAGCAAAGCTCTTAAAACACAAAGCTCTGTCTTTCAGAGGTGTCAGGTGTGCCATCAACAAACTTTTTTTTTTTTTTTTAATTTTCAAGTTTAATCAAGCCCTCTCTCTAGCTCTTGGACAAGTAAGTCAGGGCCCTCCACCAGAGAAGCCCCAGTGCACTGGAGACTCCTCATGGCCCCGGCCCGTGGGTGGCACAGCCACGGCTGCATGAAGGGGTGAGATCAACTGTGACAAATGAAGGGCCCGGGCACTTGAAAGGGGAAGCTCTCCCACCTGCAGGAAGGGAAGGCTCTGAGCTCCAGCTGACCCCCAACAATCCCCAGGTTGTGGCCAGGGCTCAGCACAGAGGTTTCTTTCACTCCCCACGCCATGTGCACTGTGAGGCAGCTTTGAAGTGTTGGATTCCATAGGTAAGGAATATACAACATCCCTAAAAAAACCCAGTCTCTGTGATCTGGGCTGGGGAGAAACCCAGCCCGCCAACAGCCACGCTTGAGGGGGCAACTGCTCTGCTCTTAATTGGAACAGAAACTTCATTAAGTTCGAGAAGGAGTAAAAGCACTGAGTTGTTTCTTGCACACTCTTCCTCCAGACCCTACAAAACAAAGCACTGCACCCCTGGCCGTACATTAAACAAGAATGTACCTATTACAAGCAGCTGTTGGAACTTCTAGAGTGTGGATGTGCAAAGAAGAAATCCTCAAATCAGGAATTGCTCCCACGGGAGCTATATATGAACATTTTGTTTCCTCAGCCTCGCGTTTAAATCTTTACAAAACTTTAAATAAATTTAGATTTTACATTATTAGATAAACTTAGCCTATTTAAACTAAGATAAAAAGATTAATTTAAAAAAAAAAATACCTCACTGATTGGGGAAGCTTATTTCTTTCCCTCTTTAAGTTTTCCTTATCAACTCCTTAAATACAGGATGCACTGGGCTTATGAAATTTGTAAGCCGCACTACTTGAATCAAAGAGTTTATAAAATGTCACATTCTGCTCTTGCAATATTATGCCTTTCCTCTATATTTACTTGAAAGTGTGTCTCTTGATTTATAATGTTCTCTACAAACACGATTTTATTTTCAAAGTCCATAACCTCCTGCAGGATATTGTGTAAATCCAGCTCATGCATTTAATTCCTTGCAATTACTGCAAACTTTTCCAATTAAAGCAACGTGAAACTGCAAACACGCAAAATAAAAACCTTTAAAATTTACACTCTTCTAAAAACAAGTGACATTACAGGACAGCCGCCCTGATGAAGAATTCCCCTTGTCCAGAGGTGTGATCATCTTCAATATTATACCTTACATTAAAATGTTTTTATGTAATGATTCAAAATAATGGTTCTAATATAAAACCAGAGGAGAGAATACATTTTGCAGATTTTTAAGAACTGTATCTGTCAAATCTCAAATGTCTGAGCTACACAGAACCACGCTGGGTATCCAGCTTCCTTCCTTGAGAAGTCCTGACTTTTGGCAAGTGTTTCTTGGACAGGGGCTTGAAGAGCTGATGAAGACAACATTCACTCTCCTCACTATTCTGTCAGGTTAAAGCCTAAACTCCAAGAATAAAAATAAAGTGCTTTGGCTTGAGGGTTTTTTCCCTCTTTTTTTTCTCCTGAGTGGGGATAACGGAGAAGGTATGACAACCAAGCCCAGCTACAGGCAGAAAAAGCACTGATTTACTGAACACTGCCAGCCAATCAAATCAGATTAATCAACATCAGTTACCAGAAATAATCCACCTTTTTTCCCTATTATAAAAACATGCTACTTGCATTTTTACTTCAGTGTAAATCCTAAGCCAAACTAAATACAAAATATGCATGTAAACAGCCATAAGTAAATGCTGGAAAAACCCAGAGCTTTATAGTTCAGTCAAAAAGTTAATTTAGTCCCATGAACAATTCACTGACAGACATTTGGCACTCCAGGCCGTGAGCAACATTAAGATCAGCATCAGGTTGCCAATGTCAAATTACCTGAGGATGCAAACTCATGTTTCTTGGAATCAAGAGCAGGATTTAATTGCTGAATGCAATGAATTCTTTATGCTTAAATCAGGGGGAGAGCAGAAAGAAGACGATCTTCAAGAAGAAAAGCAGCTGGAGAATTGCAAAAATGTAGCTCAGGATTTAAACAGCAGCACTGGATAAACAGAGGAGCAGCTGAAACTCAGCCAAGCTGTGCAGAAATGCCCATGGACCCAAAGTCCTCCCTAAGCCAACATCACGGCAGAGTTTAAACCTCAGAGGGCTCTTGGTGCCACCACAGACACAAAGCAAAGAGAGCTGCTTTCAGATCTTTCACTCTTTTATGTCACTTCTCTGCTGGATACAAGGCTCAGCGGGACCAGATGGCAACAGCTCACCTCCAGTTTGGTGGTCACTGAGCTGCCAGCCATGGCCTGGATGGGCAGGAGAAAGGCACAGATCCACAGAAGAATTTAGGTTGGAAAAGCCCTCTGAGACCCTTGGGTCCAAACCCTAACCCAGCACTAAAACGTGTTCCTAAGTGCCCCACATTTTTTAACACTTCCAGGGATGGCGACCCCAAAGTTTCCCATTAAGCTGAGATTCCTGTGGTCTGCAGAACAGAAGGCGTAAACACTGGGTCCTGCTGCTTCCAGAAGCTAACACATTCCTAAAAATCCCAGGCAGACAGCACCAGCTGGATTCATGCTCCTAACCCCTTTTCAGAGCGCGTATTTATCACCATTGCCCTCCAGGCCTTACATTACTTTGGGGAACCATAGGTTGCAAAACCCCATCGTCCCCTGCCTGAACTAAACCCAGTTTGAAATCTCAAGTCCTACAGGATCAGCAAATCCAAAAAAATACCAGTTTCCTGTTTCCTTGGACATTGCTACACAGAATTTTTTTAGTATTTCTGGTTGACTGGGCTATTTCAGGTGAGAGCTTGTCAAGAACGCCAGATAAATTTAAATACTGGAAGATTCTCAGTACACAACCTCATGCTGAAAGGGGATGGTCTTCCAGAAATTGTTAAAAAGTAGTGCTTTATAACCCAAGTTTCCTCAAGGTATGTTGAGAAAGCAAAGGCAATAATAAGTTGTTGTTTGCAGAATTTAACCTGCTGAACTGCAATAGTTTCCCTCTGGAAATATTTCGCTAAAAGCAATTTGTGGATCACAAAAAGGTATGAAAAGTAGAAGAATGTTCTCTTTCCTGTCCTATATAAGATAATGCAAACTATGTGCACATATTATACATGGTGAATTTTATTATATCAAGCAGTAAGAACTACAGAAAACCTCAGAGTAGCTCTAAAACAGCTAGGAAAAAAAAAAAAAAAAAGAGAAAATAAATCTGTATTTTCTTTTCAGTCACAATTTCCATATTTAAAAAGGAGGAAAAAGCTCGTCAGACCTAAACCATCTGTACACACTGACCAAAAATAATTCTGAAATTCTATGAATCTATTTGAAATAATACAACTGATCCTGGTCAAGAACTTGCCTATGGAATTCCAACAGCTCTAAATGATGTCAGATGCAAGTTGAACCATTTCCTTTTCCATGGCAGAGCAGAAGATTCCATCATTTAATCATTCCCAGCACATAGGATCAGCCAAGGAAGGCAAGTTGCAAGGTCTGCATTAACATCAACACTCCAGCGACCTCTCACACCCCATGGCACAGTGAAAACTCAATTTTACATTAATAAACCCTAACACCAAACTGTTAGAAACTCAGAAGACACCAGGTATTACAACTTCCATAAATTACAGCCGAGCTCAAATGGCCCGTACAAGCAATTGTACAGTGATAAAGCCTAAGTGGATGATATTTAAACAGATATTTGATTTACGGCAGAATTTTAAATCATGCTGGAATTCAAACGACAATTTGCAAGTCCAGAGACGAGAAATCCCTGCCCCATGCAAAGTGCTATTTGCAGGGCTCTGTCAGAAGAGCTGAATGCTGAATCCTTCAGGAAGGAATCCTTCCCTCTGATGGTCTCAGGGCACAGAAGCCAGATGATAAAACAGGACATTTAAAAAGAGAATGAACCAAGCTGCTGCTTCATCCCCAGGTAGGAAATTACATCCTTGGTCTTCTCAGAGTGATGTCTCCACAAACCTCACTTTTGCAAGGCAGTTGCCAGTGGTTCCTGGCACCACAAAAACTTCTGATGGCAAACTGGGGGGTCTGCCTGTCAGGTTCTTCACAGACGCACAAATTTCTTGGCAGTGCTGGGTTAGGGGTTAGACTGGATATTAGAGGGCTTTTCCAGCTGTAAAAATTTCGTGATTTTATGAAAATAAGAGCTGTATTTACAGAGGAGGAATTGTGGGATGCACAATCCAGAACAGAACTTTAACACCCAAACAGGTCACAAAGGGCTCCCCTGAGATCAGAAACCCTCCTGTTCTCCAGCAATGAGCAACTACGGATAATTCTGGGTGATAAAAAAAACCAAAACAAACAACCATCAAGGACAAGATTTATCAGAGGAAAAAACATCGCAGGCTTCCAGTGGGATCCAGGAAGACCTCTGGGCCAATAGCTGGAGCAGCAGTAATTGTTCCAAATCTATCAATAAAGCTGAGCTGCTCCTTCATTGACTGCAAACACCAATTTCTTTCATGGGGGATTATAAGTTGATGTTCATGGTCTCTCTACCACCATTAGGGTGATAAACAGTTGAAACTACATCAGGATCTGACACACAGATCAATTCTGGGTCCATAAAGAATCTACACAAGAGGTTCCTGGACAGGGATTTACTGCCCCCAGTTTTTATTCTCTCTTGCTGCTAAAATTACTTCTGTCAAGCACTTACAAGAGTGTGGAAGAGAAGGGGAAAAAAAAAAAAAAAAAGAGGAAAAAAGGCAAAAAGAATTAATTTTTCATGTGCTGCTGGAACAGCCTTTTGAAATTTCAGGAGTTTTTAAGGCAAATATGTTCCTGCATTGGAAATGATGCTGAACAGCAGGTGGGAGTGAGCTAAATAGTGAGCCAGCAGCACGAGCTGCACACTATCCAGCATGCAGCAATTTGAAACACCAAACTAAGCTGTCGAGATTTTCTCCCAGGGCAGTCGCGGGCTTCATGTTACCAGCGCCAAATTATATTAGACATTTAATTTTAAACCTCAGGTACTTAAATGTAAAACCTTACAACAGTAATAGTCATAAAGCAGTGGGGCATTCCATTTCAGAGAATGGATTTTTCTATTTTTCCCCTTTAATTTAACCAGCACCTCCTGTTTTGTGGCTCTGCCCACTACAAAGTAATTTATCTAATTAGGAGATGTTCACAGCTGCTTGAAAGACAGAAGCCCCAGGAAACCAAAGGTCTGGCTTGGAAGACTTTGAAAAGTTCTCTGGAGCCACACAAAGTATTAATTTAATGTGAAAAAAAGGTGCAGAGAAAAATTGAATCCCAATATGTTATTTTGTCTACAATAAAACCACGTGACAATAAGCAGGCATATTCTCCAGTACATTGGCATTTGAATTCCAAAAGATGCTTAGCTTCTTGCCATACCTGCTGCTTTCACAGTACTTGCTTTTTATGAGTAAAATTCAAAAATCTTTTAATGGAGAAAAAACCCCCAGAAATTAAAAAGGGTTTTTCATGCGTCAACTTGCCAACATAAAGGACAAATCTCTGAGCTTACCCAAAGATGATACACTCAGAGCAATCAATTATTCTTGAGGTTTTGTAGGAGTTTTAGCGCAACACTTCTGAGTCTGCTGACACTTAGTTGCCTAAAACTCATTTTTAATCCAATTTTCCCTCCATATTTATAAAAAAAAAAACCTCATAAGTTTTTTTCTTTAAATATTAGAACCTCTGCAAGAAATTATTCGAGGTAGGCTTATTCGCAAGTACCCACCGGTCACCTGCAATTTCAAAACAAGTATTTCATAGCTAATTCTGGTTGTCGTCTCTTTTGAGCCAGAAGTAATCCCATATGAACATCAAGCCAGAAAAAGTTACTGCACATATGGAGGAGTGCAGAGCTGGGGTGGGAGAAAAGGTCCCCTTCGCCAGGAATTGCAAATCAGCTTGGGATCAGCTGCAGAAGCAAAAGGCAAGTCCAGCAAAGACAGCATTTTGAAGTCAAGGGGATGGCAAAAGGCAGGAATTTAGTGCTATTTCTACTTTTTAAGAATCTATTTCCACGCTGCTTTGTAGGAGTTCACTGAATTCTGAGCGTTTTTCTCCCCTGCGGCCTCATTTGGGACATGTGGCACGGGGATGGCACCTATTCACCTGCCTGCGGGGGTGTCAAGGTGCACAGGACTGCAGCCTACAGCTCCTGCTCTCCTACAGCCAGCACTCAACGTTCTTCATCTTGCCTCAGAAAAGCTACAGGATAAAAGGCGCAAAAAAGCCCAAACTTTGGTCTAACCTTTTAGATGGGAGGTGGAGTTGGGATGGATTGAAATGACAAACCTGCTCAGGAAAAAGAGGCAGAAAATGTATGATTTTAAGTGGGAAACCAGCTCAGCATCCATGTAGGGCAATGCTGCCTCCCCCAAAAGCTTAACCAGGAGTGGCTAAGCTGGGTGGACACAGAAGAGAACAGGGCTGAAGCATTTATTTCACTGTGCTGCTTCACAAGATCCCTTACATCTTAGGCAAACTGGGGCCATTTTAATGCAAATTCTCATGAAGGTGCTGCCCCCATGTTTACAGCTCCAGAAAAAAAGCCTGTGCTTTGGTAGGTATGAATTTGATAGTTAATACCACTCTGAAACAAGGTGATCATGATTTTAAACCCTCTGTTCTCCTAAGGTGGCCCTAAAAACTTGACCAGAGTTGCTGGAAAACCCAGAGATGGTCTCAGGGCTATACTCAAATTCAGAGCTTATACAGACACAGAGATATACACGGGACATGTGAAACAGTTCCCATATTCCCCTAGTTGTTCCCATTTTAGGGACAGCCATCAGAAACAGCAATTCCTCCCCTTTCTCCTGACCTATTCACCCTGGTCTGGTAGCAAATATCACATCTACCCTTTAAAAACAATTATTGCTACAATCTAATAATTCCAAAACACCACCAGGAATAGCGCCTGCTCCTTTTCATGCTGTTAAATGCTCCACAGAGGAAACACTAAGGCTATGCCAGGAGTCTGCAGGCAATGGAGCAAGAGCACAGCAGAGAAAGGACACGCTGAGGAGAAGATCTGGAGGGTCATTTACTGCTAAAACTCATCACACAGGGCCAGAAATCTGACTAGCAAGCAAACAACACACATTATGTGGATGCTCCATCCCTGGGAGTGTCTAAGGTCAGGCTGGACTGGGCTTAGAGGAACCTGGGATAGTGGAAGGTGTCCCTGCCCATGGCAGGGGAAGATGGGCTTAAAGGTCTCTTCCAACCCAGACCATTCTGGGATCCTATGATTACATATCTGAAATTAAAATTAAGCAGCATTGTAACTACATTAGCTCTTCATGCTGAAAAAAGAATCACAGAATTCTTTCAAGTTGCTCCAAGTCCCATCCAGCCTGGCCTTGGACACTTCCAGGGCAGCCACAGCTTCTCTGGGCAACCTCTGTAGGGCCTCACCACCCTCTCAGGGAAGGATTTCTCCCTAATATCCAAGCTAAACCTCCTCTCTTTCAGTTTAAAGCCATTCCCCCTTGCTCTGTCGCTCCACGCCCTCATAGAAAAACGTATTGCTTTGATCCATTCCCTTTTTTCCTAATTCCAATTCTTCCGTTGGAACGCTGCAAGTTCAGCACCCAACATCACAACGGGGTGGGCACCATTTAATTTTTTTTTTCTTTTGAGAAAAAAAGCAAGAGAACCAAACTCCCCGTTCACCCCAAAGTGACCCCCCCCAAGCTGCAGGTTTCTTACCACTGCTAATGCCAGAGTTGGCAATGACTGTGGCCTCACTCCACTGATCTGCACTGGAGACCGAGTAGGAGCGCTGGTGCATACCGTCCGGGCGGCTGTTGAAGGACACCAGACTGATCCCACTGGCCATCTGAGACACAGATGTGCTAGTAGTCACGTTCCCTAGGCACAAACGGAAAACAAATCGTGTCAATAGAGAGGACAAAAGGGATTTTGCATCAGGATGGATGGGGGTATCTCAGCAAGAGCAGGAAGAGGGGTTACTTCACCCACGCAACGACCCTCCCTGAAGCGCTGGAGCTGACAGTCCTGAGAGCAGCTCAAATCCAGCTAGGAAGACAAAAATGCCAAATTTTTCATGGTATCATCTCATTCACCTTCTGGGAAACACGGTCTTCCACCACCCTGCTACCAGGCACACTCTCTGGAGCCTCTCTGCTTGTTAGACTGCACACAGAAAATCAATTTATTCCTAAAAGCCACTGTTTATACAACTGAGCCAACTCCAAGAGTTTAAAACAATCCACCTCTAAATAATACCTGACATGGGTATGTCCCCCAAGAACACAATGATGGGGAGCAAATGACTGCCAGCACTGAGAGACCAAGGGAAAAAACAACTTTCTTGGACATTTAATCTTCAAACACCATCGTGACACGAAGCAGGCATTGTACTGCCTGCAAGTATCATTCCTGGGGCTCGTCCCAGGAATGTGACACAAAAGGGGACACACAAAGAACAGCCTCTACCCAGTAAACACTTCTGTATTTTCACGATCACTGAGGCCTAGGACATTAAAATGCTGGAAGCTGTCTGAGAAGGGGAGTGACAGGAACAGGTTTCTCACCATAAAACAGGACAAGTGGGATCTGGTTGAATACATTTTAGAGTAGAAACAATTAAAACCTTTCCAGAAACTCAGGTTTCTGATGGTCTTACTTACAGATTGCTATGGGGCAAAACCTGCTCCACAGTGTTGGTTCTGAGTACATTTTATTCCATTCCTAGCACAGGCCTTGCATATCGTAAGGCCACAAAGAATTTACAGTGCCAGTTTCATTCCTCATGGCAGGCTCTCTAAAGGTGCCCCACAGGTCCTCTATGGATTGAAGAATACTCTTAAAAAACACATGCAAAGGGAAAGGAACAGACGCAATATTATAACGTACCCTCACACTTTGCATTTCCATTGCACCTTCTACTGATGAGTTCAGAAAAATTAATGAATTAATTTTCAATGCTCCTGTGAGGTTGTTAATTATCTGCTATCATTTCCCCCATTTTTCAGAGGTTAAATGACCCAGGGCCACAAAGGAAGATTGTGGCAGACTTGAAAATAAAACCCAGATCTCCTGACTCCCAGTTCTATCATTATGTCTTTTCCCAGAGCAGCCTTTGGGAAGACAGCAGAGCTTAGTGAACTACTTTGTGTTTATTAGAGTTGGCATAATTGTCCCTTTCTCTCCTCCCCTTCCCCAAGACAAAATCTCCTCTTTAGTTCTTAACACAGATCCATCACAGTATCTGTGTCTTCAATGTACTTACTCAGCCCTCAAGAACTTCTGCCTGGCAATCCCTGCTTTGCAGACATGAAATACCAACAGAAGAACTCATTTGTTTAATTATGCAAAGTCTAAAGTGGGTTTTCAAGCATGTTGGGACCTCCCAAGACATGAGACTACAGAGGAGAGGACTAAATTGCAATTTATTTTAAAACCACCACAGAAAATGAAAACATGAGCTGACAAAAGTTGTGCTGTCTTAAAAGAAATCTCTCCTTCCAAATCAGCTTCTGTGATGCTTGCTTCGAAATCCCCTTTTCCTCTGGTTTTCACAATCCAGATAAACTATGAATATTCATAAATTATTTTGATGATCCACCAAATTAATGGAAACGGCTGATGTGAGTGACAAGAGTTTGAGACCGAGTGGGTTCTACAAACTTGAGATTTAGGCCAACATAGACACAACACAAGCTATTTTTATGCTGACATTTTCCACCTAGTCCACAAGTTTTTGAACACAAGTGTCCAATCACCTTCTAACCATCATGCAAACCCAAAGCCTTGAAAAGAGAACATCAAGATTTCTATGCCATCATGTCAGCACCAAAAGCTCTACTCTCACCTTAATGCTATCTGAGGAAATTCCAACCCCATGCTGTGACACGAACCTGTTGAAAAGTGACTTATTCTGGAAACCAAAGAAGAATTTTTCTTCCACTGGCCCTCTCTCAAAGGTATGGGCTGCTAGCACAAAACAAGTGCCAAGAGCATTCCTGCGACACTTTACTGAGGTGTGATGAACCCAGCCCAGCTCCCTCTTTCCTGCTGCCATAGCCTGGTAACCTTTATCCTGCAACCTCTAAGATAATATTTACTCAGGATTAAATCCCACTTTGTCCAGGTGCTGCAAGGTGTGTATTTTCCTGACATATCAGACCATCAAGCCAGAATTCATGAGTAGGTATCGGAAGGGCCAGACTATAGAAAATAGTGTACCTTTCTTTTCCTGTCCCCTCTCCTCGATGCGTTCAGATTTAGCACAAACTTGTTACTTAGAACCTTATTTAAAACCCATTATTTCCCAGTCCAGTGCTAATTTTCCCACTTCTCAGTCCAACTGCAGGGCATGAATCCCACACTAGGCACTAATGCTGCCACCCTAAAACAAGGACTCCTGCTCTTGCACACTGTGTGTGCCACACAGAGCTTCTCCAACACAGTCCCACAATTCTTCTCACCTACAATGGGCAAACCCCAAACCAGACCTGGCAAAAGTCCTTTAACTTTCCTCATGGATAGAGCCTCGACAGCAGAAGCCACATCAGACAAGCAGGAGACAGTGAAAAAGAGGAGGCCAGCAGTACTCAGTGAAAATGCTGAAGATGTCCCTACCCATGGCAGGGGGGTTGGACCACATGAGATTTCAGGGTCCTTCCAACCCAAACTGTTCCATGGTTCTCTGATCCATGAAAAGCGAAGTCTGTATGTTGGGTTAGGCACATGAAGCCTCTCCATCCTGCACCTCTTGTCCCCCATCCACAGACAGACACCCATCATCACATCCACCCCAAGCTCCTGGCCTGCTACCTGGCCCACGGTGGAGCAGTGAAAGAGTTGCCTCTTCAAATGCATCCTACATGCATCAGCTGGTTGCTTAAGTTGATTAGCAGGGGGCAGTTAAATTACTATGCTAATCCATGTATTCTCAGCACTGTTTCCTTGATATGGATATGTGTATATGCTTACTGGGAAGCCTTGATTAGTTCAAGCTTCAATGTGTCAAAGGCTCCAGATTCTTTCCAAAGAATAATTTTAGCTGTACTCACATCCCTAAAGTGTGAGAGCTGATTTGAAAAGGTACTTACCTCCACCATATGCTATTTTTCTTTAAACAATTTGCATTTCAAAGGGAATATGGCATTTATATTTGAATGAATATCAGTATGTTGCCAGAACTTGTCTCAAATGAGCAAAAAAAAAGATGCTGGTCTCCTATTGAACAAAAATGTTTTCATCTACCAAAGGAGCATCAAAGAAAGAGTTCCTCTTTCTAGCTCTAGACAGCTTTATTAAAACTATCTTTTCTGATGTTATAAAACACCCCGTTACGGCCGCGCTTACAAAATGTTCAAACAATTAAGCCCCACAAAACCTATCCAAATTAAGATTCAAGGTAATTTCCAGGTTCAGCCACTGCTCAGCAGACGAGCCCCTAAGAAAAGTGAGCGTGCTCACACACAAAGTCCCATTTAAATACCCATTTATTCAGTGTAAATCGCTGCAAAGAGCAGGTGGAGGCAAGAGGAATTAAGCCAAGGAGTGCCTGCATGTGGAGAAGCTGAGAGAAACACACATTGGGGGCAGAAGGAGAACAAGGGAGTCACTCTGGCTCCTCACACACAACCCTTTCGGATTCCCAAAACCACAGAGCAGAAATGCAAGACTTAGCAATGAAATGAAAATAACCAGGATTCACACAAACACGGGACCGGACAAGATGTGAACAGTGTGTGTCTAGCAGTAAAAGCCAAAAGGTAAAATGTCTACTGTAAAAATTGTAATAAAAAATGCAATTAAGGTTAAAAGAAATGCAGTCTTACACATATGCAGTGACTCGTCCAACAAAAAATAAACCACTCATGGTCTTTGTCACGTTTACTCCTGTAGTGGAACAGTGTGAGGGACAGCATGTCTGCAATCCCTCTTTTGCTGGTTTTTAACTTAATAATCCTGTGAATCGTCACAGGTTAGTAGAACAGGCACATCATTTCAAGCCTTCACCAACTACACCACCCACTAATTACAAATGCAGAACGGATATAATTCACAAATAGACCCTGAGAAGTGAGATTCAAGTGACAAAAATGATACTGGGCACAAATGACTTCCATTTCCCACTGCATACACATCTGTGATTTCCTCCAAACAAATCAGCTACCAGAAGTTACATTCACAAGTGCAACTAATATACTCCTGGATTTATGAGACGAGCAGTCAGTGCAGGAGTTGTGAAGCAGAACTATATTTTTCCATGAAGCAGCAGCATATGAGACTCGCAGGGGGCTGCACAGAAAGACTGAATCAGATAAACTGCAGCCCTACTGCTCTGCTTTCACCATGTTTCATTTGTGCCAAGCCGCTCATGTTCATGACGAGTTTCTCTTCCAAAAAAAAAAAAAAGAAAAAGAGAAGGAAATAAAATAAACCTCTTAAGGCCAGAGGGCTGTGCTCACCAGCTGTTAGAACTAATGAAAAATACATTAGAGTTGTGGGTCAGGAAATCCTGACTCTTGATATCAGAGGGTTAATTGTTTCAAATCATGTTGGGTCAATTTGTGGTGCAGGAATTCTGGCTATTCTTGAAATGCCCTCTAATTCAGCAGCAGGCACTGTCAAGTAGGTTAGATTGGCTGTGGATGCTCCTTCCAAACCCACATCCAGCATTGCTCGCTTGAGTCTCTTCAGGGTGAAAAGAGAAAAGGAGAAGCCCCATTGCTGGCTGCAAAAAGATGGGAAGCATTCCCTTCTCATCCTCAGGTCTGCATCATGCTCGGAGTGAATTCCGAGAGTTGTGCAGAAACCTTTCCAGTGGACAAACCTTTCCTGAGAAGTGTCTGACCATCCCAGCTGTGCTTCCGGCCTCTCCTTCACCAATAGATATGAACCTTGGGACCAGGAATATTTGGGGATGGCTCTCCTGGGTTCCATTAGTTTTTTGCCTCAGCATCCATCTTTTCCAGGCGCATCCTGCTTTCTGTGCCGACTCTGGAGATTGTGCGCTGCACTGAAATTTGGGAAAACAGCTACTTACAGCTCCTTGCCTCTCCCACTGAGGAGAGTCCCATGCTGGGAAGGGAGGCCTTGCCCAGGTGTCTGGCCACATTCTGAGGAGACTGTGGGACCTGAAGAGCTCCAAATTTCATAGCCAGGTTCTTGAGGGGGGAAAATTCCCTCAAGTATTGCCATGGAATCTGTTCCATCCTGACAGCAGTGTGCAAGCAGCACATGGTCTCTGCCCTGGCTTTATCGACCACCTAAAATTACCTGAGGTTTCTCACACATAAAACAAGAACCAGTGAGAGGGAGAGCTGGAAATAGGTCATCTTTCAGGTCCCTTCCAACCCAAACCATTGCGACTCTACGACAAAAATCTTTCCAAACTATTTCCAGTGCTGGAACTCTCCCTCAACATGCTGACAATCACTTTCAACACTGCAGCAGCAAACTCGCTTTTGAGTTTTACTTAGTTTTAAGACTTTTTTTTTTTTTCCAGAAGCATCTACTTACTGAACAAAATTCCTAAGGACAAGCAGCTATTCCTAGAGGAAGCCCTTCCATCTCCATCCCTGCTGAACTGGGCTCGATTAGCAGCGCACAAACCGAGCGGGGTCAGTACTAATGAACAAACAAGGCAGTGCCAAGAAATATCCTGGCAGTGAAGGACGTGGTGCTGGGAGTATAACGAGGAAAGCTATTATTCTCAGAGCATGCCAAAGCAACACAGCAAGTGTGGAGGAAAATTAAGTCATCAGAGGAGACATCTCTTCTAAAAGAAAGTTAAACCCAAGATCTTCACCGTGGGCTTCTGCTCGAGATCCCCGACTATTTATTCTGCTGGGATCAAAGCCTGCTTTCCTTTCATGGCAGGCATGTTATTATTATTTTTCTGTAGTTTTAACAAATAACAGTAATAAATAAGACATGCTTGGCTTTCTGGGCAAGTCCTGATTGAGGTTATCTGCTTGTTCAGCTTTAAGACCCAGAGGTGAGTGTTTTGCTGGCAACGACTCTGCTTTGTGTTGCTCTTATTTGGCCGTGAATCCAGACAGGAACCGTGGATTTAAGTTTGTGAAAAATAACAGCAGAGATCCAAATCATTCCGAGGTCGGTACAGCAGATCACGTGCAGGGCCCTGAGGCAAAGGATGTAAAATGCTTCCTAATCCCTTCGCCTGTCTATGGAAATTATTAATAATGGAATTGGAGAGGGGGTGGTGGGTCTACCTGCGTGCTGGATCGGGATGCAGAGATGGACTGGGCCAACTTTGGGAGCTTCCCAGAGCTCCAACCCTCCCCAAACCCTGCCAGAGCCTCCTCGGGGTGGGGAGGGACCACTGCTGGCATTCACCGCCTCTTCAGGAAACAGAACAAAGAAACTTTATTTTCGCCAAAGAGACAATAGATACGAATGCGAGATGACTTTTTTCCTTTTCTTTTTAATAGCTATTGCCACTGTAACAGCAGCTAAGTGAATGCATGTCTGCAGTGTGAGCAGTTTTGATAAACAGCCTCTGCGGGCCACACAACGGGGATAATGTATCCTTAAGTACTGCCAATGAGCTGCCATTCTGCACAGCCAATTACTTCTGTGCGTCTGTCACTCAAAGGAAAAATGACTGAGCCCATTAGATCAAACCTTTGTCACTGTTCCTAATGCACTCTTAGGCCTCATTAATCTGAGGGAGCAGCAACACAGCCGCCGGTGCCTCATTGCCTCCCCCACAACAGGCCCACGTGAATCTTCTCATCTCTCCCCCAAGTGCACCACGTTAATCAAGCTCTCCTTATTACCCCGGTCCCTGTCACGGCGGAGAGCGCTCTCTCTCTTAAATGCTCTCATTATGGTCCATCTTTAGAGCCGGCTGAGTGGAAAAAAAAAAAAAATTAAAAAAAAAATAGAGGGAAAAAAAAAACCCGAGCCAGAGAGAAAGAGAAGAGGAAAAAGCAAGTCCGATCACATTAATATTCATGACAATAATTAGTATTCTAGGTCACTGAATATTCATGCTATTAGTTTGGTTTTTTATGGGTTTGCTGGATGTCCTGATTGCTGGAGTGTGGAGGAAAACAGCATGGTTGGGACTTTAGATGTCAACAGCAGTTCAATACTCCAAACACATTTGTGATTTTTTTTTTCCTCCCCCATTTTGTAAATCAGCTTCAACCCCCCCGATGGCTTTAATATCTTAAAATCACGGGGGGAAAAGCACAGACAATCCTGCAAAGGTCTGAACATCCAACCAGTTCGTGCTGCACCATATGACCGTCAAGGCACCGGGATTTCATCGGGCAGAAAAGGCAGATCTGGGATTTTCCCCGGGATACGGCGCCACGGAGACATGAAAATCATCCAGAGGAAAAGAGGCACTGACTGTGGCTCCAGTCACCTGCATGAAGCTCCACGACACATTCCTACCCTTTA
>VYZR01025944.1:28498-48538 GCA_013400675.1 Oxylabes madagascariensis
AGATGTTGAGCTGCTCTGCTGCCTCACAGACTGTGGTGGGATCAGGAGAGTGGTTGAATCATGAGAAATAACACTCAGAAAAAACTGTTTGCTGAAATATGAACTTAAAGTATCAGTTACAGGCAATCGAATGAACAGGCATTTAATCCATAGATTTCTTGGCAAAGTTGGCACTGAAATCCAACCTTAAGGGGCAGCTTCCAAGCAGTGTTTAAGTGTCAGGAAGACACTTAAACATCCAAGACAAGCAGCATTTCACTGTTTTGGGGAAGAGGTAATGTGAAGCAGAGAAAATATAGTGAATTTACAGGCCTAAAAATCAAAACAGCAAGTGCTGATTCTTCCTGTTTGGTCCAAACCTCCTCCACGTGGCAAGTCCATGTACAGAAACCTCCCAGTGACAACCACTAAGTGACAAGTTCAGCCCTGTGATCCATTTTCAAGCATCCCACAGGCTCAAGGCACCACTTTTCCCAGCACTAGCAAGTGAGGGGAAGCTCTGAGGTAGCAGCACATCCTGCAAGGGATAATCTGCAGCTGTTCTGAGTTGCATGGCAGATAACTGCAGATATTCCAGGTGTCCTCCTGGCACTCCAGAACTCAGCCACAAGTACCTACAGGTCTCCCACCCACCAGAAGCTGTGACCACTGTCCCTGACCACATCAGAACTCAGATGAAGAAGGCAGGCACAGCTTGGGACAGTGCCCTTTTTTCCTTCCTTTTCTTTCTTTTTAATCATTCTTAACTGATTAGCAGAGCCTTTTCATGTTTGATTTTAAGCCAATAACAAGCAGCAGATGCCGACCAGACATCAACAACGGCAGAGTCTTTCAGTATTTCCAAGCAAGAGGATGAAGAAGCCAAGAGGGAGGAGAGCAGCTCCAACTATTCCCACAGCGTTGTTTGAAATTCACTATCTAAGTTTCCCAGCATTTGGAATTTCTGGCATAATTGACTTCTTTCTGTGTGATCAAACCTCAGGCTAGCCAGGACACACACACACACAGAGTGAGAGCTGCCTGCTGTAAACTGTCATGGAACGTTTCCCTCTGACCTGGCAATCCAAGTAGACGCCAAAATGAAAATTCCATGCTATTAACCTTAAATTCTTACATATCTCTAAATATGTTTCCAGAAACTTGCTTCTCTGAAGCTATCAAGTAATTTTTGACTGTGTTCAAATGTGTTAAAAGCTGAAATCTCTTTATTTAAATGTCTCACCTGCAATTTATTGACTCAGCCCAGCACTTTCCTTTCCTAAATCAGGAAGTATATTGAAAACCAAAGCACTCCCCACACCTAGTAATCTGAATTATATAGTAAATTGGAAAAAAAACAACCCAACCATGAATAATTTCCTCCTGTGAACTCTTCCAGTGCCAAGTCACAACTTGAAAAAGAATTTGATGAAATCCTGGCTTCAGACACCTCAGGTCCCAGCCTGAGATGTCCAGGGGTGTCTGCTCAGTGGCACCACTTTAAAAATCCATCTCAAACAGTACCATTCAAAGTTGGAAGGAAAAAAACTTCTCTGTTTTCTCCTAATAAAGGGGAATGTCTAAAAAAAGCAGGGAATTACACTTGAGCTTGAAGGACTGGGGGTTGGAATTAGATGATATTTAAGGTCCCTCCCAACCCAAACCAGTCTGATTCTATGAAGCATGGGACAGATAATTATTATTGTCCAAGAGAAGACACCTGAATATCCAGGAATCCCAGGGTTGCTCATCCCAGTGGGTTTTGCACGGGGACAGGAGTGTGGGGATGGTTTTGCTGGCACATGCAGGAGGTGTCTATGCTACCCATAAATGCAAAAGGCACTCGGCACTTTATGGATGTCATCCCAAACATGCTGACAGAATTTTCACAAGACCATTATGAGTTTTGTACAAGCTGTGCATTTTACAAGATAAATTGTCTCAAATGTTTTCCCTTAATGCAATTTTTTAAAATCCACTTAGCTGTATGGACAAGTACTTCAGCAAACAATAAACGTCTTTGTTTAGAGCTCAGAAGGAGCTATAAACCACTTCCATCAATGAATTAAAACAGCTTTCCAAAGAAGAATCTTGCTGTTAGAAGAATGCATAATACTGAACTTTCCAAAAGCAGAAAGAAGGGCTGTGGATCTCACCGGGAAGACATAAAAAGCCCTTTCAGATCATACAGCATTTGCTTTTCCTAAGCATTAGATAAGAGATGGTAAAATCCTCCTGTATGTTAATTACTGTGAAATTATGTAGGGCTTTGGCAAGTACAAGGTAACAAATACACAAAGACAGCCACTGAAGGCTACTCAGAAACTCAGAATCTCTCCTGGGGGCAGATCAGCAGTCAGGGCTTAAAAACTTTCACATCAGTGGGTTTGTAAATCCCGGAATGGTTTGGGCTGGAAAGGATCCTAAAGTTCAACCCCCTGCCGTGGGCAGGGAGACCTTCCATGATACCAGGTTGCTCTGAGCACCACCATCCTGGCCTGGAACACTTCCAGTTATTTAGAGATATCCATCTTTATCCCGGCTGTTCATGATAATTCCCTACAGACACTGTAAATGCAGGTTTTTTCCCATTTTTTTTTTTTTCCCCCTAGCAAGGTCTTCTCTTACCTGAATTTGGCGAGATGTGTAAACTGCTCATGTCTTTGGAGAGGCCGTTGGTTTTGGGGCTGGAGATGGGGGCACAGGCTGATGTGGCTCGGGGTGGCCTCTTCCCGGGGACCTTCACAGTGGTTCTCAGCAAGTCAATCTCTTTCCCATGAACGTTCTGCATGTAGTCCTGCAAAGAGAGGAAATACCCCAAAACCCAACATCAGACGGAGTTCTGTAAGCAACAGAATTAATAAATCTGGTTCAAAAAGGCCCTATATCCTCTGCCAGCACCAACCATATGGTTTTTCTCCTTCCTTTCGTGTTCCTGATAATCCCTTCCACACTCTTTGCAATTAACCCCAAAAGTCTGGAGCTTTCTCGTGGATCCTCCAACTGCCAGCTGGATAAGAGGTGATTCACAACACAGCCACGTGTGGGAATTCACCAGCTAAAGGTCCCCAAACAGAAGGAGAAGACAAGGCTGAGTGTCCCTCCTGAGCACATTTACTTGTGTCTCCTCTCTGCCAGTGTTTTATGCTCTCATCTCTTTCTCCCTCAAATTTGGCTGGAATGGGTCAGCAGGCACCAAAGTTACAAAAGGGCACTAGCAGGTAAAGTTTCAGCAATTCCAACGTTGTTTCCTTAGAATATGACTCTTCCTGCACCTACACAAAACATCATCAAAGAGAAAAAAACCATGCAAATTCCATCTGATTAGGGCAAACACAGGAAGCCAGAAGTGGAAAAGGTTTTTGCTGATTCCTGCTCAGAAAGCTCACGAAGGGGAAATAAACAGAAAAGCAAATGGACATGGGTGTTTTTATCAGAGGGCAAATTGATCCTGGGATACACCAGCACAGATATTTCCAGGAGAGATGGTGAATGTTAAAGCCAGCACACAAGACACCAAAGTTCTCATCTCCTGGAACACAGGGCTGTGGTCATTCACATTCCAGAAAAAAATAATTGCAACTGGAACAACTGTGAGGACATGAAAAGCAACAAAAGAGACACTCTCTTAAAGAGGACAGGCAAGAGGGGCAGCACAGAAGAGTAAAATCAGGGGTGAAAAGGGGCAAGAGCGTTGCACAAAAAGATATCTGGGCTGCCCAGAGAAGTTGTGGCTGCCCCTGGATCCCTGGAACTGTCCAAGGCCAGACTGGATGGGGCTAACCTGGGATAGTGGAAGGTGCCCCTGCCCATGGCAGGGTATGGAATGAGATGAGCTTTAATGTCCCTTCCACCCCAAGCCACTCCAAGACTCTGGGATTAAGGACTCCAAGAGAAAAACAGTAATTTGAGGTGACTGGGGGAAGATCTGGGCTCCCACTTCACAAGAAATTTCCTGAATTTACCCAAAATCTGTATCGTTGCTGCCACAATCCAGGGAGCTGATTGCTCCCTCATCAAGATTCTTTCACCTTCGGCAGTTTTTACAACACAAATTATTTATTCTGCTCAAAACCTATCAAAAATCTAGACCAGCAATAATTTCTTCATAGTTAACACAAATCAGTGATAAAACCCTCAAACTAAGCCATCGTGGCAGCTTATTTTTCCCAAGCTGTCTGAGAATTATTAACAGGAAAAGGTGAGGTCTGAACAATTTGTGGGGAGAGGAGACAGAGCTCTGCTGCCAGGAGAAAAACAAAGACAATCCACTCAGGAAAATTCCTTTACTAGGTGTTGGAGAACAAACATAAATTATGTGACTTTATTTATCCATCCATAAATTATGGACTCGGTGGAACTTTCTTGTTCAGGTGTCACTTCTTCACAAATTAAAACACAATAAGCAGAAGATAATTGAGCATTTATTGCTTGTGGGCTCTAAAGTCCACAAGGTTGAGGTTTAATCAGAAAGTGACTAAACCTCGGCACGTGCTCTTTTCTAACAGTTTTATTTAATGTACAACCAACTTAAACAGGAGAAGGGGGTTTTGGATCCAATTCAGGTGATGGTGGGTGGGATTTCACAACTTGAGATGTGGCAGGGTGTTATTAAAGGTCTTTTAACTGGGTGTAAACCAGGCTGAGGTGAGCCACAAAACCACTTGAGGAAGCGAGGGAGTGTTGGCAAACACAAAACAGAAGCGTTGCAGCCGCCGTTAGAGCGAAGCGCCCGAACAACAACAGATGCCGGGTAGGTATTAATGTCAGCTTAAATATTTATGGGGCTATATCAAATGTAAATAATAAAGGCCCTTTCATCGTGTGCAGGATGCACGGCGATAATCTGCGGGTCTCCCCGAGGAGGGGAGGGCAAGGACCTTGTTCCCAGCCCCGTCAGATCCCCGCTCGGGCAACCAAAGTTCAAACTACAAAATGACGCTGGGGCTTCAGAGATGCAATGGAGGGTTTGATCAGATTAGAACAGATGAGGGTCTTGTTGTCATCTGGAATATGCTGTGTTAAAGAGAAGACAGCAAGCTGGATTTTGATATGCAAATGGTACAGGGATAACTCCCCGAGATGTTAGTTGTAGAAAATGCTGATCCGANTTATTTAGAGATATCCATCTTTATCCCGGCTGTTCATGATAATTCCCTACAGACACTGTAAATGCAGGTTTTTTCCCATTTTTTTTTTTTTCCCCCTAGCAAGGTCTTCTCTTACCTGAATTTGGCGAGATGTGTAAACTGCTCATGTCTTTGGAGAGGCCGTTGGTTTTGGGGCTGGAGATGGGGGCACAGGCTGATGTGGCTCGGGGTGGCCTCTTCCCGGGGACCTTCACAGTGGTTCTCAGCAAGTCAATCTCTTTCCCATGAACGTTCTGCATGTAGTCCTGCAAAGAGAGGAAATACCCCAAAACCCAACATCAGACGGAGTTCTGTAAGCAACAGAATTAATAAATCTGGTTCAAAAAGGCCCTATATCCTCTGCCAGCACCGACCATATGGTTTTTCTCCTTCCTTTCGTGTTCCTGATAATCCCTTCCACACTCTTTGCAATTAACCCCAAAAGTCTGGAGCTTTCTCGTGGATCCTCCAACTGCCAGCTGGATAAGAGGTGATTCACAACACAGCCACGTGTGGGAATTCACCAGCTAAAGGTCCCCAAACAGAAGGAGAAGACAAGGCTGAGTGTCCCTCCTGAGCACATTTACTTGTGTCTCCTCTCTGCCAGTGTTTTATGCTCTCATCTCTTTCTCCCTCAAATTTGGCTGGAATGGGTCAGCAGGCACCAAAGTTACAAAAGGGCACTAGCAGGTAAAGTTTCAGCAATTCCAACGTTGTTTCCTTAGAATATGACTCTTCCTGCACCTACACAAAACATCATCAAAGAGAAAAAAACCATGCAAATTCCATCTGATTAGGGCAAACACAGGAAGCCAGAAGTGGAAAAGGTTTTTGCTGATTCCTGCTCAGAAAGCTCACGAAGGGGAAATAAACAGAAAAGCAAATGGACATGGGTGTTTTTATCAGAGGGCAAATTGATCCTGGGATACACCAGCACAGATATTTCCAGGAGAGATGGTGAATGTTAAAGCCAGCACACAAGACACCAAAGTTCTCATCTCCTGGAACACAGGGCTGTGGTCATTCACATTCCAGAAAAAAATAATTGCAACTGGAACAACTGTGAGGACATGAAAAGCAACAAAAGAGACACTCTCTTAAAGAGGACAGGCAAGAGGGGCAGCACAGAAGAGTAAAATCAGGGGTGAAAAGGGGCAAGAGCGTTGCACAAAAAGATATCTGGGCTGCCCAGAGAAGTTGTGGCTGCCCCTGGATCCCTGGAACTGTCCAAGGCCAGACTGGATGGGGCTAACCTGGGATAGTGGAAGGTGCCCCTGCCCATGGCAGGGTATGGAATGAGATGAGCTTTAATGTCCCTTCCAACCCAAGCCACTCCAAGACTCTGGGATTAAGGACTCCAAGAGAAAAACAGTAATTTGAGGTGACTGGGGGAAGATCTGGGCTCCCACTTCACAAGAAATTTCCTGAATTTACCCAAAATCTGTATCGTTGCTGCCACAATCCAGGGAGCTGATTGCTCCCTCATCAAGATTCTTTCACCTTCGGCAGTTTTTACAACACAAATTATTTATTCTGCTCAAAACCTATCAAAAATCTAGACCAGCAATAATTTCTTCATAGTTAACACAAATCAGTGATAAAACCCTCAAACTAAGCCATCGTGGCAGCTTATTTTTCCCAAGCTGTCTGAGAATTATTAACAGGAAAAGGTGAGGTCTGAACAATTTGTGGGGAGAGGAGACAGAGCTCTGCTGCCAGGAGAAAAACAAAGACAATCCACTCAGGAAAATTCCTTTACTAGGTGTTGGAGAACAAACATAAATTATGTGACTTTATTTATCCATCCATAAATTATGGACTCGGTGGAACTTTCTTGTTCAGGTGTCACTTCTTCACAAATTAAAACACAATAAGCAGAAGATAATTGAGCATTTATTGCTTGTGGGCTCTAAAGTCCACAAGGTTGAGGTTTAATCAGAAAGTGACTAAACCTCGGCACGTGCTCTTTTCTAACAGTTTTATTTAATGTACAACCAACTTAAACAGGAGAAGGGGGTTTTGGATCCAATTCAGGTGATGGTGGGTGGGATTTCACAACTTGAGATGTGGCAGGGTGTTATTAAAGGTCTTTTAACTGGGTGTAAACCAGGCTGAGGTGAGCCACAAAACCACTTGAGGAAGCGAGGGAGTGTTGGCAAACACAAAACAGAAGCGCTGCAGCCGCCGTTAGAGCGAAGCGCCCGAACAACAACAGATGCCGGGTAGGTATTAATGTCAGCTTAAATATTTATGGGGCTATATCAAATGTAAATAATAAAGGCCCTTTCATCGTGTGCAGGATGCACGGCGATAATCTGCGGGTCTCCCCGAGGAGGGGAGGGCAAGGACCTTGTTCCCAGCCCCGTCAGATCCCCGCTCGGGCAACCAAAGTTCAAACTACAAAATGACGCTGGGGCTTCAGAGATGCAATGGAGGGTTTGATCAGATTAGAACAGATGAGGGTCTTGTTGTCATCTGGAATATGCTGTGTTAAAGAGAAGACAGCAAGCTGGATTTTGATATGCAAATGGTACAGGGATAACTCCCCGAGATGTTAGTTGTAGAAAATGCTGATCCAAGAAAAAAGGGGAAAAAACCCTTTAACAAGGCATGAGGGTAATTCAAAGCCAAGTACTTTTAAACAGCACTTAACAAGTCCCTAGAGCCCACTCAACAGTGGGCCACCCCAGACGTGCCATCTTCTGCCCCTCAACAGCTTGAAAAAGTAGTAATTGCAAATCCATTTGCATTTTGCTTCTCAACTTGTCCGCGTTCATCATCCAGCAAGGCAGGGGGAAGAAAAATTAAAAAAAAACCCCAAAAACAAACACACAACAAAACCCATATATTTTTATATATATATATATTAAAGCCAGCAGGAAAGCAGAGGGACCCCTCCCCAAACATGTGGTGCAGAGGAGATGCGGACGCCCCGATCCCCAACACCCCGCGCTCGCACCTCCGCTGTCGCTTGTTTTTTACATTTCGCTCCTAATTATGTTGCATCTATTGCCATACACTTAATTAGCTGCATTAATGTGATTTCTTTTCACATAGTCAAGCAATTAAGAGCTATGATTGAGTTTCATTCAATTAGCCTCAACAAACATGCTAATTGATGTCCCAGATGCAAATGAGGTGCAGTGAGAGAAACCTGCTAGCAATTGAGAGTTGTGGTGGGGGACCCGGGGCTCGCAGCTCGCTGGCAGCAGCACGGCTTAACACGGCTCCCCCTCCTCCCAGGGCAGGGGGAACACCAGCCATTAGTGCCTCCGTTGTCCCAAAGAGATCCCTACAGGAATCACAGGATTGAATGCAATCGGCGCCGTCTCCGGTTCCGGCGGCTGGCGGAGCCGGAGCGCGGCGGAACGAGCCGCTGCTGCCGGGATCCGAGGGCTCCCCGAGGGCTCCGTGCCGGCTCCGAGCCGCCGAGACACCGGGCAGGTGATGGCCTGCAGTCAGCACTAAGTGGCAGCTCCATCTTAGTCAGAGTGGGGCACGCTGCCTCCGCATCCATCAATCCATAATCCCCCAAAACACGCTCCCCGCGTCGATTCTCATCCCTTTTCGTCCCCGGGTAACCGCTCCGGTACGGCGCCACCGAGGTGTTAATTTGACTACTCAAGGCCATTGACCGTTATCTACAGGACTAAATAAACTGTTAAAATATCAGGGGAAAATCAAAAAAAGCAAGCTGCGTTGACTGAAGATGACACCAAATATTACTTGACAGCCTCACAAAATGAATTGCCTTGAGTAAGAAAGGAACGATGCGCCATGACACAGAATAATGTAAAGTAAAACTACTTTAGTTCTGCTCTTAATACAGCAGCTCTGTGTTTACAACAGCAGAAATTAATTTAACCAATTAACTGAGCAGAAGCCTTTCAGACATGCAAATTGAGCAAACAGGTATGATCGTGTTTTCTAAACAGGCCTACCAAAAAGAGACACTGCCGTTTTGGGGGGCCTCTTTGGATTTTGAATGCCGGCAGTTGTTGCATTTACAGCTGCACATCACAATGATTTCTGATGGTCCTCAAAGCTGGAGAAGATGCTCCATCAAGGGCCACAAGCTGAACCCAGGTTATCTGGTGCTCCAGCTTGATGCCTGTGTCCAAGCTGGCCCTGAGCACTTCCAGGGATCCAGGGGCAGTCACAGCTTGTCTGGGCACCCTGTGCCAGGGCTTCCCCACCCTCAGAGGGAACAATTCCTTCCCCATATCCAATCTGAATCCACTCTCCTTCAGCTTAAAGCCATTCCCCCTTGTCCTATGCATGGTTGTGCTCTAGAGCCATCTTTAAGTTAAAGACATGGCTCAGATGATCAAAAACATGGATATAAAAAATGTTACGGAGTTTGAGGGTTTTCAAATAATACAAGAGTGGTGGATAGGGAGAAAGCCCCTCACTAGGGTTGTAGTTTTACACTGGGCAAAGGGGTTTCCAAGCTCACATTGAAACCACTCACATTGGGATAAGCCACGTGTCACAATACTAAAATGTGAAAAAATATCTGCTCCTTCCTAGAGGTCTCCCCATGTTTCTTCCATCTATCCCACTGCCACCCTTTTCCAATGCGACACGTAAGAAATGACTCTCCGAGAGTAGTGACTTTCCAAGGCTATAATGGTACACAGGTATGAATATCACACTTTCTTCTTCCTTTTCAGCTATTCCAATCTCTCAAAAGCCTGTTTTTTCCATTACTAGGAGCAGGTCCAGGCTAAGAATCCCCCCCAGATCCGTCCCTGGTTTCCACTGAGAGATGATGAACTTCTAACCTATCCCTAGTAGTGTCCAAGGCCAGGTAGGATGGGGCTTGGAGGAACCTGGGATAGTGGAAGGTGTCCCTGCCCATGGCAGGGAGGTGGAACGAAATGAGCTTCAAGGTCCCTTCCAACCCAAACTGTTCAGTGATTCTGTAAAAAACACCTTCATTTTGTGGCAGTTTTCCCCCACTGTTCAATCGGACATAACATTCCTAAGGCTCCACTTACTGAGGTTGAAATAGTGTTTCCTGATCTGAGGCATAATAAAAATTATTATGGAAAAGGAAGTTTATGGTTGCACCTCTGGATGACATTTTAAAGACTGTGTGCAGCGTATTTTTTGAAAGACAATTCCAATTTTGTGAGCTGACCTATTGGATCCACAAAACCTATTGTTCACCCTCAGCAACAACCAAATCCTCTTCCCCCCCCCTCCCAAGAGCAGCCTGGGAAATTGGATGGAGCCCTGACTTTTGTGCCTCTCTGTGGCAGTCAGACATTTTTATTGCAAAACGCCGTCTGGAAAAGATGCAAAACAAAATTGCTAAACTGCAAAAAGAAGAAAGGAGGGGAGGGGAGAAGAAGAAAAAAAAAACAAAAGGCCCCCTTCCCTTTGCTTATTGAGTTCAAAGGCATAACATGCAGCACCCTGCAGCAAATGGGAAGCTACACTAATTTTAAAGCCATAAAATGCTATAAAGTGCCCTGCGGGGCAGGACTACACTGGAGCTAGTTGCACCTAAATAAGCCATGGTTCATTTACTTCGCAGCTTAGCCTAATGTAATCATCAGCAGATTCCTAGCCTAGAGTTGTAACAGGCATGGAGCCGCTGCCGCCGAGGCGACACTCCCAGCCATGGAGGGGCCACCGCCACATCGCTGTTGATTAGAAGATTTTTCAGTTTTGACAAGCCCTTAATGAACATAAATCGCTCTTTGATTGGTTTCCGTGTGGGGCCACAGGCACACCTAAGAAGAAACAATGACGACAAAGAAAAAGGTCTCCCCAACTCCTCGCCCTCACCGCTTTTCCCAGGAAGGGCCTGAGCCGCGGACGGACCGTCGGGATACGAGCCACAGTGGAATATATTCATCAAATGGTCCTGGGGAATTAGCTGTCCCCCCCTGTCGCATATAAACACGGTCATAATATCATTCAGCCTCATAATACATAGTTAATCTTAAGGAAAGCCATGAAATGTTATTTTCTGAGGAGAACAGAGGAATGGGAGCGCATTCTGGAAAACACTGATCATCTTAAAGTGCTCTGTCCTGACAAAAGGAAGGTCATCATGAATCTGTTTGCTTCACGTTGGGAATCAAGAACATTAAATTTCAGTAACAAAAAGCACTGGGTGTATCTATACTGTGGTGTTAATCAGCTCCATCAGTGTTGCAGGAGCAGGGGAGGAAGTCAGGGAACACTTGGAACACAACAGTAACAAAATGTTGGTCTTTTTGTAAATGGATCCCTTATTTGCATAAAATTTAAAGAAAGTTCTTCCCCTTGCACTTCACTTCTCATTCAGCCTTTGTAAGGAGAGCTGCTGTAAAAGACAAACCAGAGTTTTACCATCCTGAGTAATTTATGAAGCATTTATACCCACAGCAGTTAGCTCGGCTGGACAGGAAGCTCTAATTTTATAAACCCCCCATATTAATTAATAGCTTGGCTTTTGCCTCTTAAATTGCAACTCATTCTGATCCTCAGAATTTTCCTTGACTTTCTGGAGGAGCAGACAGATATGACACTGAAATGTGTGCCTGCTCCAGCCTGTGCAGCTCTGCCAAAGCACAATTGTGTTTGCTACGCTACTGAGTGTCCACTCTCTCGAGGGCACAGAGGCCTGGACAGATCCTTGTGGGTCCCTTCCCACTCAGGACATTCTGTGGTTGTATGATCTTCAGTCTTATATTTTTCTCTCAAATTTATCTTCACTCCACTACATCTTTCAGATTAAGACAATGAAGAAGTTTCTCAGGAAGCTCAAAAGGGACGGAAGCAATCGGTACAGCTACAGCACTTTATAAAAAACCAGAAATTACTACACTCATATTTAACTGTTCCTATCATTCATTTTCTTCCATCCTAACCAATGTTTTAGGCACGCTAGTGGATGCAACAGTAACTACAATAAAAGCTTACACAAGCTTCAGATTTATCTTCATCAATACTCAAACAGCAGGATTTTTTTGATCGCTGCTCTCTCAGGAGGGAGAGCGACATCACACGTGAAAAGTAACAGAGAACCCTAGAATGGTTTGGGTTGGAACGGACCTTAAAGCCCATCCTGTTCCACCCCCTGCCATGGACAGGGACCTTCCACTATCCCAGGTTGCTCCAAACCCTCTCCAGCCCAGCCTTGAGCACTTCCAGGGTCCTTTTGTCAGTCCGAGTCTCTGTTTACCAAAGGCTGCTTTGAGGATTAGTTGTTGATAGGAAATGCCAGTTAAAAGGCCCTTCAGAGCCAGCCAATATCTAGCTTTACATTCCTTCAGAGCAGAAACAGGGGAGTGGGGGGGGCAGACATACACGATGGTATTTTAGAAATATATGAGCATGAATATTTCTATTAAAGCAACACAAACAACACCCTTCAGAGCTATTGAACTGCCTGAGGTAACACAACCCTGGAAATAAGGCTGAGCTGCAACGATGGCTGTGAGGGATACTCGTAACGGGAAGAGAGCGCGGTTCCCTTGAATGGAGCAGCACCAGGCTCTGGGTGCTGACTGGCCACACAGGACACCACACTGTTCTCAAGGATGAGGGGAGATGGGATCCTGCATTTGCAAGCAGGCTTTCTGTTTCCAAATAGTTCAGGAAAATCACAAGAGCTGGTAACAAAAATTTCAACTGCAACTTTGAGAGAAATGCTGGGACCTGAGAAAAGGGCATGGAGCTTCAACACTTCCTGATAACAACACAGAGGACACTCTCAAAAGCCTCTTGCTTCTCACCATCTGCTTTTTCTGGAGGAAATGGTGAAGCAGAGAAAGCTCAAATGACACCTCAAGTCTTAAGGGATTTTACAGCATCTGGGGTTTGTAGGGTCTTGTGAGAGGATGTGTCCATACAATGCATTGCTCTTGTGCCAAGTTTAGCTCAGTGTTGGATCTGACTCCTTACGAGGCTGAAATATTCCCCTTTTTTTTTAAATATAAACATACAATTCATTTAAGGATAGAACAAAACTGCGAAGCTTGTGGGCTGCTCACCCAGCCAGCACTGTATTTAAGGGAGAATTTGGAACCATGGCTACTGTCAGATCAGTTGAGCAAATCAGGTGAATCCACACCTCCCCCATGGAGATAAAGCCAGATATCCGCCCCCCGCCCCTGATCATGTTTACAATCCCCAGGTCATCACACTAGACCACTGAAGATGAAGGTTAAAGGTTGCAGCAAGCAAACCCCAACCTTGCAGTGTAGATACATGGGGTTTGGTACCAGGTGTGCTCTAGGTGGGCCTCGCACCTTCCTTCTCATGTATTTAAGAAGCCCTTCTTCCCTCGTAAGGTGCCCAGCACTGTGCTTTTATTTGAAATCAAATCTAGACCAAACTAAACATAAAAGGGGAAAACTGCCCTTACCAAAAAAGAGCTGTTTTCAGCCTTTTTTCTCCCTTTTCTTCTTTTCATAAACGAGGCACAGTGATGGTGAAGATACAAGAGCAGAGAATGGACATCCCTCAGCTAAAGCTTTGTCACGCGCTGACCTGTGGCACGCTGGCAGCCCTGTGGCAGGCAGCCAGTGGTGAGACACCATCCGCTATTCATCGGGACAAGGCTCAGATAAAGCAGTGCTGCCCAGCAGGTATCCTGGTGAATGCATTCCAGGAGCCCCCGTGCGGGGCATCCCGCCATTAAAAAGCCAGGAGATGCCTCGACAAATTCCCCCGGGGCCCTTTGGGGAGGCTGACACGGAATTTGCCGGCCAGATTTTACTGATCCACTCCATGGCTCTGCTCCAGAAGCCCAAGATGAATAGGGAGCTCTGGTGAACTTTGAAGCCTGGGGGTCAAAGTTCTCTCTCATTATCCCCAACCATTTTCTATTGGCGGAGCTCCTCGGCATCCCAAGGGACGGGAAGGTTTGAGGCTCTTGAAAAAACCTGACATGACCAAGTCAGAAAACAGTGGGGTGCTTATGTACGTGTATTTTTTTCTTCCCCCGTTTTCCTCTCCCCCCACTTTCCTGAAAAGAAACGAGAAGGATTTCGCTATTGTGTCAAACATCAACCTGGTGGCATCAGGAGTCCCTCATGTAGCTGGCACAATGCCGCGCTCATTTCAGCACGCTGCCCTGCCAAAACAGGCCTGACCCTCCCAGGGACACCTCCTCTGCAAGAAAGGGCCTAATTTGATTTTTTCCCTCCCCACCCCAAAAGCTTTCATTCTGTAGCCAGTGCTTTCAAGGAGGATGTCAGGGCTGGATTCTGCAATACCTGTTTTCTACGTTAAAGTCACTGCTTCCTGCCTGAGCTGCCACCGAATGCATCTGGCAGAGACAACTGATCCACCTGCGGCCAAACCTCGAGCAGTATTTAACACAGTGCCCGCTATCAGCCACTAAACACTGCAATTGGTCCTTCCAACACAAGATGTTGGGCTCTGACTCAAACCACAGGCTGGACAGAGCAAATGATCTCCTAAATTTCCTTTTTCTGCCACCACTAGAGGCCAGCCCACCTTTCACTGCAATTAAAAATCCACTCCAGAATTAAAAGGGCAACATTTTGATTAACTGAAATGACCTGCACATTTGAAACAACCTAAATCTGATCAGAGCCAGGCTTTACACAAATTTAGGAAACTGACTTTGGATGGCTAACAAAAGCTCTTCTCTTCACTGCTGCTTAATGGGAATCTTGGTAGGAATAAGGCCCTGATTTTTCAAAACAATGTTAGAAATCATCCCAGCAAGGCAAGCGCAGCATTAAAAATTCATCACTTTGTTGTGAAAAAAAGGAACAAAAAATTACTGACAAACAAAAACCAGCAAAACAAAACAAGAAACACAGTATCAGAGTTCTGCTTGGGGGAAGACCCCCTCACCTGGCAATCCCCAAGAAGAAATTGTGACATTCCTGCCAACAAAGTTTAGTACAAAGTGTACCGGGAGTGTGACTGACTGAAAATATCTGCGGTTGCCTCACAAACCCCTCCGATCCACGCAAGGAGAAAACGGTGACACCAAGCCCAACATCTTCTTCTGGGGGTGGGGGGCACGGTGAGGGACAGAGGGAAACAATTACAGGCTGGTAATTACTTCTTCTTTAAATGGATTCTCTCTAATCTCCGATGGATTTACCTCTAATCTCAAAGTAATTACGTGTAACCTCAATGGATTCTTACTCTGGGGGCGACACTGCAGCTCCGGGGGAGCCTGCAGAGGAGAAGTTTCTCCACTGTCTGCCAGAGCAATGAGAAACTCATGTGCATGGTCCTGCCAGGAACAATAGAGCCTTTTCCAGCAGCCAGGAAGGGACCAGGGCACACACAACAGCCTCCTCCTTGCTTGATGACCAGCACAATCTAAGGCAGACGCAGGTGGCAGCTCCATGGGGGCACACAGTATCCGTGCTCCCCTTCTGGGAGCAATCCCATTATACAAATTTGGGTATTTCAGGGGTACTTCACAGCAGAATTAGTCAAATTTAGAGGCACTAGAAGTGACCAAATTGGGCAGAAAGACATGAACTGCATCACACAAAGGAGCAGTGAAAACCCTGCTCCAGAACACAGGGGCTGAGGGACAAGGTTTCTGATGGGAAGCAGCAATGCCTTGAAGCTACTTGTCATCTAATTTACCACGTAATTTTTAAGAGACATGGACATCACATCAGAAACCAGAGCAAAGCATCATTATGGCAGGACCTGAGACTATAAAATCTCGTGTCAAGGCAGAGAAAAAGTGCTACTATTCCACAGACAGGGAACAGCAAGTGGGGGCAAGCACAGCATCAGTGCAGCCAGACATGGATGTGGCACTTGAGGATGTGGTTTAGCACTGGGCTATAGCTGGGCGTGATGATCTTAGACTGCTTTTCAACCTTAATCATTCTAGGGTTCCATGCTCCTCAGATACCACCCATCTAAAGCAGAAGCTACCTGCCAGTTCCAGGTGCAGGTCTATAAACCCCAGAATTTACAAAAAATGCATCAAAATCTTGATTTTCACTCCTTAATGTAGAAGTGCCCGGGAGCTCAAGATGCCACCAATAGGTTTAGAAACAGCTGTCCCTAAAAACATTACAAGTGGCAACCCTCTGATTTTCATACATGGGATGATGATACAATACAAGACCAGATATTATATAAAACCATATATATATATATCTCATATCTATATCTCGTATCTATTATTTAACCTTGGTGAGGGTCACACCATGATTTCTGGGGTGGGCTAGTCCTGAGTGGGCTCTCCGGGCTTCTTTCACCTCCAAAGCCATACTAGGAATTGTGCCACCCACTCTGAGGGACAGATAGCATCCTTAGGACAGGGATAGATGCCTCAACATGGAAAAGTTGAATGGAACATATTTTAATGGCTATGCCATTTTCAAAAAGCTGCTCAGAATTACTCCTGAATTAACCACAAGCCCTGCACACTGAACAAAGCCCTCTCCTCCCACTTTACTACCTCTAGGAAACTTGTAAAATGCTTGTTTTTTAACCTGGGATCAACAAGTCTGTAACAGAATTAGCAGAAAATAAAGGCTTAAACGGTTCCAGCAGCCTCTTGGGATGCAAGAAAGCCCCAGTCCCAGTGGATTCAGAGGAACTGGAGTGCACTTGGACTTGAGCAGGGAGTTTTATTTCAGGTGCTGATTCTTTGAGAGGGAGGGGAATGGAGAGAAGAAGCAGCTCTCCCCTTCAGTGGTCTCACCAAAGCCATGCCTGACACAGCTTTGCAGGGCTGAGCATTTCGAGGGCAGGGAGTACTCACATGCAGGCTGGGATGGTAGGTCAGCACGCCGTTGTCACACAGTGTCACGTATTTCTTCTTCCACTCCTTGTTCAGGGACTTGCCACTCCGCTTTAGCAGCATCCCCTGGCGGGGGGAGAGAGAGAAAAGGTGAAATGCCCTGCAGACAACACACAACTGCCTAAGACACAGACACAGAGAAGCATAATTGTCAGCATTTTTTCAGACAGGCTTTCTCCTGCAAGTTACACTCTTAATTCTGCCTCTCCCACAACGCACATTCCCTCCATTGGCTTTGTCCAATGGGTAGAAACCCCATCATTTTTCATTGAATTCCATGCCTCAGGAAAGCACATTTTAGTGTGACCCACATGGATTCCTAGCTGATGAAGACACCATGAGTTTCCTAACCCTCTAAAATAAATGGTGAGCCCCAGGTTGGGGGAGGATCCTGCTGTGTGGCCTCCCTGCAGCATGCTCCTGGGGATTCCTAGCCTACAGAAGAGCACACATCTGTGTTCTCATTCCCTCTGCACAAAGGTGATGCCACCCCTCTTGGCTACTCATTCCAGCCAAAGAAACTCCAATCCCAGGCAAGAGCAGCAAGACCAAACCAGAGCAAATACTAAGTGTTTCAAGTAAAACCTGGATAATTTAATGACAGAGGTGTGACTGGAGAGGAAAGGAACTGGGCAAGGTGAATCACCTTTCCACCATATTCAATCAGGGATGAATGCCAACAATCACAGAATCCCAGAATGGTTTGGGTTGGAAGGGACACTAAAATGCATCCAGTTCCAATGCCCTGCCATGGACAGGGACACCTTCCACTGGACCAGGTTGCTCCAAGCCCTGTCCAACCTGTCCTCCTGGAACACTTCCAGGGATGGGGCAGCCATAACTTCTCATCAATAGCAAAGATTAAAAGTCATCGTTGTGTTCCAGATGGAAACACAGACAGGAACTGCTACTGTACATTGACCTGTTCTCAGCTGCAAAACAGAAATTCACTGTGAAAAATAACATACCACATGCTGTAGAACACTCAAGGTAGTAAATGAAGAATGCGCTTCCTTAGGAAATTCTAGTTTCCAAACCCAAGCCAGAAAGCAGCTCCTAATGGATCCAGACAGTATTATGGCTGTGCAAAGCCTTACTGGAATGTCCAGTGGAGATCCTATGGTCAGTACCTACCACAGGGACACACTGGTGTCACAGAGCAAGCTCCAATTAAAGTGCACACATGTCCATTTCAATAAATCACAACCAGAAATCCACCCAACACAAACTTCAGCTTTCTAATCCCTATAAAACAAGTTTTTCCCTTCTCACTGTACAAGGCAATTAAAATAAAGGGAAAACAGAACATAGAAAGATGCCCTATCAAGCACAGTGCATCCAACCCCCATGGAGTTGTTCTTGTCAAAAGTGGTTCAAACCTTGAAAACGAGTTCCACTCTTTGTTTTCCCATGCAGCTTTATGAAGTGATCCCTCTGAAGACCCTATCCCAAAGCCAGGAGGGGACAGGGGTCAGCTCTACTCAAGTAGAAGTCCTGCTCCTGGCCACACAGCTGGAACAGAACTTCAGAGAAGAACCCTTCCCAAATTCAACGCACTCCACGGATGGGACTGTGCAAAAAAGCTCATGCTAGACACCTGAAAGCACAGCGATCCAAACTCCCAACTTTCTGCCTGTCTGGGGGTCACACGTCTGTATTTTTTTGTGCTGCTCTTTGCTAGAACTCAAACTTTTTCAAGGAGAACGGGGCTTCTGAAACGCCTCCTCACAAAAGCTCCTGCTCATCCCAATTACTGCCTGCCAGCACTTGGAGACGTTGTTTTCTTCTATTAAAAAATGAAAGCTTATTTCTGCCTTTGACTCTCCTGTTTGTCTATAGGAGGTGATCTGTCTCTTCACCTTTCCCATCTTTTATACCTCACCTGCAGCATGGTGCTGGTGTTTAGGGGGACCCAATTCTAGTTAGTGCTGCGCCGTGGGGATCAAAAATTACTGTTTCCCTGCACTGGTTTGTTCTTCAGACCTTCTAATGGGGAAAAAGAAATAAGGATCACAATGGTGATTTTTTTTTCCCTCTGTCTTTTTTTTGTCAAGTTTTGAAGCCAATAAAATGTATATATTTCATAACCTTTTAACTGCCCCTTTGCTATACAGAAAACATGTCATTACCTACATAATTTTCAATTCATGCCAATTATAATCTCAATAAAGAGTAAAAATCTACCGTGGTCTTGATTTTTACTATTTAAAGTTTTGCTACTCTCAAAATATGAATTATGACATTCCAGTTTTGGATCTGAATGAAGAAAATTATTCAAAATGAGGTTTTACCATGTTTTCAGAGCAGAATTTTGTGCTTTGATATAAAAAAACCAAACAAAAACCAACCCGCCCAGTTCAGAACTGAATATGGATGATGGACCTATTTGTGCCTAACTAACAAACCAGACTTCCCAATCCATTTTCTTCAGGCATTCCTTTGGCAAACAGAACCATTTTCACATTATTTGATAATTAAAAGTATCTTGAAGAACCTGGAGAGCAAACTGCTCTGAATACAAGGAGGTAACCTTAAGTGCTATAAAGCAAAGCAGCCCATATGAACTACAGTTTTTATTCCCAAGGCCACCACTTTGTAGTAATTTTACAGAATGGTCTGGAGAAATGGTCTTAGAATCAGAGTTTAGATCAGTTATAAATGCACTTTAACATTAGCTACACCTAAAAAAAATACATGGCCCACATATGACAGGAAATGTTATTTAACAGAAAAAAAAAAAAAGCGCTCCCTGCTTCCGTCACATTATGGCTACATTTGAGTCACATCAGGTCCTGCGCCAGGGAAATGAGATCCAGAGGTTCCTGCTGACCCCTGGTATTTCCAAGGCAATTCAGAGGCAGCTTGGGCACATCCCCAGCCAAACAGGTCCCCATGTACACACAGCACACTGGAAAAATCCCATTGAGTCCCCAAGCTGTGCAGTAAGAACCTAAGTCCATCTTCCACTCCAAATACCAATTTTTTTTTTGTCTAAACAATCCCTGTCTCAAATTATTATGAATTGGGCAATGCTATTTTCCCTAATTTGTATGAAATCTTTAATTTCTTACAGCCCTCCTTGGGCAGTTGGGTGCAGCTGACCCAAAGCCTCCAGACTCAACACTAAGGATTTAACACCTCCGATTTCCACACAAACTGGGAAGAACTCCA
>VYZR01025944.1:58983-78415 GCA_013400675.1 Oxylabes madagascariensis
AGGTCTGGCCCCATGGAAAGAGGGACCCACACTGGAGCAGCTCCTGAAGGACTGACCCCATGGATAAAGGGACCCACACTGGAGCAGCTCCTGAAGGACTGACTCCATGGATAAAGGGACCCACACTGGATCAGCTCCTGAGGGACTGACCCCATGGATAAAGGGACCCACACTGGAGCAGTTCCTGAAGGACTGACTCCATGGATAAAGGGACCCACACTGGAGCAGTTCCTGCAGGACTGACCCCATGGATAAAGGGACCCACACTGGAGCAGATCCTGGAAGACTGAATCCATGGAAAAGGGACCAGATGGTGAAGGATCTCTCCCTACCATTATCCCAATCTATGGACCTAAGTTTTGAAAGGCCACAAAATACGATTTTTCTCTTTCCTCCTTAATTCTCTATTTAGCATCAGTAACTCTTACTATCAATTTAAATACAGACATTCTTTAACTTGTCTTATAACATATTCCACTTGCTTCTGAAGATCTGAACACGAAGATCACAGCTCAAAACATTCCTTTAGGTACAAAGCACATAATTTCCTTTACCAAAAGCAGCTAAAAAGCCTGAAACTGAGTTCATCTACTATACCAAGTTTTCTCTAATACCTATAGCGAAATGGGCATTAAGAAAAAAAAAAGGTGCATTTTCGAAAGGAAAACTTAAAACTACAACTACATTAACATATATTTATTAGTCTCCATATAAATGATAGCTTTTTATATCTCTATTTGCAATATACTGTTGATTAAATTAAAAAAATCCATCGACAACTAAACAAGAAGAATTTTCTTATATCATAAAACCAAACATGAGACCAACCCAGCTGAATCCATCCTATTAATCCACACATATTTTCCAGAACACATTGCCAGCTTTGCTTTAAAAAAATTGTTCAGGGATAGAATTACCCCATCTCTTACATTTCAGAGGCAAATTTAGAGGAAAAGCTTTTTCCCTCCACTGTTTCCTAGAATTGAAAATAATGTGCATTTAGTTACCCTTCTGCATGAGGTAACACCATCCAAGGTTGTTGTTCATTTGCAATATAAATCCTCAACCTGGAAAACATTTTGGCGCGGTTCTTACATCGGGGATGATAATTACGTTCTTTCCTTCCACTGTATTCATGCCTGGTTTCTCTCACTTACAAAACACACAACTGACTGTCTCTCTGGGGGATGAGAAGGCTCTTTGCTCCCTCTAGTTCACCCCCAGTGGCAAGATGCAAACCCAAAACGCTGAGGAGCTCCACGTCCCCTTGGAGCCATCTCCAAAGGTGGAGATTTCACAGCCCCTTTAGATATTTGCTCCAATATTTGAACCTGGTGGGAAATAACACATTCCTGCATCTCTAATTGGAATTTCTCCTGTCTCAAACATGTCGCAGACTCTCTTCCTCCACCATTCCTATCAATTAGCAGTGAGGTACACAAGAATTTGCCTTCCTGTGCTGGGATGAAGTGCACATCCTGCACCACTGAGGGGCTTCACAAACCACAACCATCACAGCACAGCAGCTGCAGGGCTCTACAACCCACTAGGACAACCAAGCTGTTATTCCAAACTGGAACAACTTCATTCTGCCCTTATCAACGTCTTATGCGGTTACACTGTGCCATCTTAAATGGAGCTTAACTCACATGTCACTCATTCAACTTCCAGGAAGATCCTAGAAAGGGGTAGGTGTGCCCACAATAGCTTGAATCCCAGAAGAACTGTAGTCAAACTAAAAATGTTTATTGCTGCTGAAATGCCAAAGAAAGAGGAAAACTTTACCAGTCTATTAAAGAGACCACAGAAGACTAATGCTTTATGTATTTTCAAAAAGAACCAAGCCTTTCTTGCATTGAGATACTTGAGTTACATTTCCTAGTGCTGACACTCAGATTAAGGAGAACCAGTGCTCATTCGAAGCCTGGAGTCGATACTGTAAAACACAGGAGTCTTCATCTCCAATTCAAAAACTTCAAATGAAGGGAAAATACACAGACTTGCTCCTGAACCTTGTTGTCCTCCAGCAGGTAAACCTGTCTACAAACCCAGCCCAGGGCCGTGAGCCTACTGTAAACACAGCAAGAAAGCTCCTCTCCCCCGATGCATCCGTAAAAGGACACGGCTTTGATGGAGGATAAATCTGACATCCGAGTCCCCTTCATCTGCCTCGGCGGGCATGGACTCAACACCTTTTACAATCCTGACGCTTTTAAGATATGTGGCTGAAGTTTCTCCCCTACTGCAAGCAAACCAGTTCAACCCACAACATAAGGGTGATAAGGCCACCAAAAGAAACAGAGCAAAATCTAATTTATTTTCCCGGTATTGTTGAGGTAAATTGCACGGCAGAAGAAATTAAGGGTCCTTTGTCAGCATCCCAACTTTGTGGAGAAATGCCTCATTTCTTTGGCTAAATCCACCTTTTTAACCTCTTTGTTGCAAAGTGTCAGTGGTGGATCAGCGCCGGGCAGAGTGACGAACACACAGAAGCCGGGCGGGAGCTATCGGGACTCCGATCTGGAGCTCACCTACACGTTAACTCCTACTGCTAATTCATCATCCTGCCACGACAGCCGGGCTGATTGGGATCCTGGCAGGACAATACGGGGCCAGGCTGACCACCAAAACCCAGCCCAAGGGAGGAGGGGCTGACGGGCACGGGATGGAGAAGGCCTGAGATAAGTGCTGGCTGTCAGCGCAAGGACAAAGAAGGGCAGGCCCTGGGGAGAGAAAGGAGATAAAAAAAATCTCGACAACTGCTTTATCTGATGAGGGTTATGGCTAATTAATTATAAACTCAATTACCTAACCCTTACTTCAGCAGTCTCTATTCATTAAGAGATAAAACCTGACTGACTGCTAACTTTCCCTCGCACACCCGCATGCACAGCACGCCGGCTTTGGGTTTGCACACTTTGCCGCACAATTTCTTAAAAAAGATCTCCAAAAGCCTTCGTCCCTGTCAACTTTGTGCTGGCAGGATAGAAGATCCCTCCTTTCTTTGCCCCCTGCCACCCAACGCACCCTCTGTGGCGCCACAGGAGGGCCAGGCCTCCATGCTGTGCATTGGCATTTAAAAGCAAACCCCCGGCATTAAACAATGGGCATTAGGGACATCAAAGCCTCCTTTCCACACCAACTCCCTGCCTCCCTGGGCTTCTGATCCGCTTCACACTTCCAACTAAGCTTTTAATTTTGGGTGCTAAAAGTTTGGTGGTGCAGCTCAGCAGTGTCAACTGAACGCTATTCTTCCAAAGTTTGAAGGTAGCCACGAAAATGAGAACGATGAACTCTAAAACCCCTCAGCCAAGCTAAGGCTTGCTAATAACATGAGCTGAATTTTGCATGTAACGTAATAAAAATGTCTGTTTTATCACTGTTCAGATTCCAGCCGCGTTCCTGTGGTGCTTGGCCTCTCCTCCAGCTCGAGTTCTTGCCCCCATGCCTCATGCTTGACACAGGCTCAAACATCCCTGCGGAATCAATCCTGCCCATTAAAAGAAGGCTCCTCTTAATCTCTTTCCAAAGCTGCAGACCTGTCTCGCTCCCACCTTTTGAATCCACGGATATTCTCAAATGCACGTTTTGCTTCGGCTGCCCTTTGCTCTGGCTTTTCCATTTCTACGGGATAATGTTCTTTACTTATATATTTTATAGAGAGGTCTCATCTATATGTGTGTATATCCATAATTATCCATATTTATATGAAACAACAAGGTGATGACACTCACATGATGCTTCACATCAGAACTTTTTAAAGAATAATTTCTTCCACTCTGTAGAATGAGGCTCTGGGTCTGTTTCTCACACTAAGCCCTATTTCAAATCCCTGTAAAGTGTATAAATGACACAAGATTTTGGTTCATTCATGGCGTATGGCCTTTTAGGTCACTTTTCCATCATTTATATGCACCAAATGAAATAAGACAACACAGTCAAATAACCAGGCTGGGCGACAGACATTATCTAACCCCTTCACTACAAAGACATGATTATTATTATTAAATATAACTAATATTTTGGCCTTGATGATTGTTATTATTTAGCCTTACTATATGGTCTTGGTTATTACCTTATTAAATAGGACTTATTTTACTAATACTTCTGGTTTTGGACCTGAATGATGTGGTCCAATGGTTCACTTCACTCCTGTAACACTTAGGTGTGGTAGTGCTTTTCTGAAACCCATTCCAGGATTTGGTTCCCTTCCTTGTTTGTCCTGTTGATACTCAAGGCCTTCCTTGTATCCCACCCTGCTCCGCTCCATTTTTCAAGACTTCCCAAAGAAGATAAAAATATGTTGTTATACAAACTTCACAGAGAGAGTTTTTCACTCCCTAATTTAACAACTTCAATTCAAATTGTTGCCTCATGATTTTAAAGTGTATCACAAAGACAATTTCATAATTCATGTAATTAAATGCTGTCTGCTTTGATGGAGCCTTTCAAAATCTAAAAATAATTCTTAAACACCATAACCCCATGGAGCAGCCAACTCAACTTTGTTTATGTTCTAGGTAACATGACAAATAATAGTATCACCCACCCTGAGCTTCTGTACTATTCTGAATATCAACTTCATACCTTCCCTCACCATAACCAATTCCAAATCAAATTTATATTTACTTCCTTGCTCCCTTGTTGCATTAAGTTGGAAAGCTTATGCCATGCTTTTATGGTTGAGTTCTTCCCACTGAAATTTGCTGATCACATCCCTGTTTCTTTTGAACTTCTAGCCCTTTTACTTGGCAGCACACACCACACTGCAGAATCACCCACATCTGAATCATCCTGTATTGTTTCTCCCCACTGTGACCAACAATGCTGTAGATATTCCAAAATCAGAGAATGGTTTGGGCTGGAAGGGACCTTAAAGATCATCTCCTTCCAACTCCCCTATTCCACTAACAAAGTTTTTAAATCAATCCCATCCCCTGCAGCTCTCACTTAATCCTTCACCCAATAAATGCAATTGCAGGTGATTAGTATACCTTGAATTAAAATATAGTTTTCTGTTTTTATTCTGAAATATTAAGAAGACAGTCGGCATTAGGTTTATTTGGAGTTACTTATCTGAAGTTGCCAAGGTAGCTGACACCTCTGGTCAAATCCCAAACTCGAGCTGCTGGGAAAAGCAGATACACTCACCCACTTCCCTTTGCTTCCCATAATTGTAACAATCCCATTAAATCCCTACAGCAAAGGAATGAGAATGCACCAAGCAACACAACCCAGAACTCTCATTTGCTTCCAAGCTCCCTTCCACCACACTTTTCCCTCTTTTCTGGGGCTTAATTCTTCCCTGTTTTAACACGAGCATGAATCCAGCTGTGTTCTGACTTCCCTCTTCACCAACACGTATGGAGCAGTTCACTGCTCCCTCTTTATCCAGCTTTGCTGCAAATAATGAACATTTTGAGTCTCTTCCCCCATACATATTCACTTTTATGTGGTCCTATAACTTTTTATCTAAAGGAAGATGATTGTACTTTCAACAAATTACAGCCTAAAAGAAAGAAACAGAAACAGTAAAAAAATCCAGTGCCGTTTTCCATCAACAATTTCATGCAGCTCCTTAACTTAAAAATATAAACTAGGCTCGAAACAACCCCACACACTGCAACGCTGTTCTCTCAACTGCCTTCCCATCACACCAAGAGGATTAGGGAAGAAAAGGAAGACTTGTCCCATTCATCAATAGAGGAGTTATTCATCCGAAGTTTATTATCTCAGGTAATTTGATCAATACACTTCACCTTTATAGTCCCGTTGTCCTTGTGAGCAAAGCATTTTGCGTTTTATAGTGAGATGGTTATTATGAAGGCTATTCGCAGGGAAATTCTCTGCAGTTAAAAGTTTTTCCAATTAACTACATTTAACACCATTTAAGCCATAAAGTGGCGGTTACATTCCACATCATTGTTGTCGGAGTGTGGCGGTGCTCAGGAGGCAGGCAGAGCACATTTGGCAAATACATCAAGCAATGCTTTGGAATGGGAATCAAGGAAACGCTGCCAGCTACTACAGAAAGACTTTTTCAGTGCGGAGTCAGGAATATGCAACAACAACAAAAAAGGGTGGATCAGTAGAAACACTAGAGAAAATCACAGAGATGTGCCTCAGCCCTTGGAACACTCCTCAGGATCAATTCTTCTCCTTTCACGCAATGTCAGAATTCCTGGAATGGTCTGGATTGGAAAGGGCCTTAAAAGTTCATCTTGTTCCACTTTCCTGCAATGGGCAGGGACACCTCCCACTACACCAGGCTGCTCTAAGCCCCATCCAGCCCAGCCTTCCTCTGGTCCCTCCTGAGTTTTCTCATTCCAGAAAATTGTGGTGTTTGTGTAACCGAGCTATGAACTTCCAGTCAATCACAGCACGTGAAGACAAATTCCCTGATGCCCTCCAGGTTAGGATCTCCAAACGCCGCTCCCCTCACCCCACACCTGAGCTGCCTGCTCCTCACTTCCTAACCCTCAGCATAAGGCACCACAAAAGACAGGGGGAAAGGCTTCAAAACGGAAGCTAAACATCAAATTCTCAGAGATCAGCTATTCTAAGGAGAGAAACCTCTAAAAACTTGTGTGAAAATAAAAAATTATTATTCCTTGTGAGATATCCTCAGAACAAACTAGTTCATTAAAGTCGTATCAGCACTTGTAATTGGCCCTTGTTGGCCAATAGAAGGAGACATTTGCAACTTTTCCCAGGAAATTATATTCTAAATCCTTCATAACGTGGACCTTGTCCTTTTCTGAGGAAACTTGATAGCAGTCTTTAGTATTCACTGGCATAATTAGGACTGCAGTTAATTTCATTAAATTCTCTTGCTGCTAAATGAAGCAGATTATGAGACATCTTTTATTGCAAGGCATGAAATTACAGCCTGTCAGCTGCCAATGGTAGAGTAAAACTAATGAATTACAGGGTAAATAACACCAGAATTAACCAGCCAATTTAACATAGCAGAGAACAAAGTCATTTTTACTTGGAGCCACCACTGCCGGGATCCCTTTCAGCTGAAAGGGAATCAAGCTCAAATCTAAATAACCAGGAAAGGCACGTTTCTTGGGCAGCAATGTTAGAAAACCAACACTGCCAAGAAGTTGGGAGAAAATTGGTTGGATACATACAGAAAGGCATCGGTAAAGCATTTAAATTGTGGTATGTCCAATCAGTTTGTGCTGATGTATTATCCTTTACCCAGCCCAGGAAAAAGGGCAGGGGAACATTAATTTGTTGCTATTATAACTGGTTTAATGGGGCCAGCTCTTCCCAGGCAGCACAAGACACAATCCCCATTAATGAGGGACAGATACACTGTGGGGAGATAATTAAAGGAAATGGAAAGCAGGTGTAACCAGCCACTTCCATCTCCTACTCCTGTCCTTCCAAACCTCTGACATAGGGCACAGGAGGCGCCTTGTCCCTGCACAGCACTCAGGCCACCCCTCCCTGCCAGGAGGGAATGCTCTTTGGAGCCTGCAGGGAGGGAAGGATGGATGCTCCTCAGAGCTCTGACCAGGAGCTCCCACAACCAAGGACTCTTCCCAACACACTCCTGAAGCCTCTCAGGCCATTAGACACACACTCACACACACACACACACAAATTCTTGGGGCTAACGAGAGAGATTTGCTATGTGTAGGTTTGTGTCTCATTCCCTCTCTTTTTTAAAAAATTTTTAAAATTATTTTTACTTTAGAATTTTATTTAACCCCAGTTGTACAAGGAACAAACCTCTTCTCTGCACATACATGGAAATCTTGTTATGTGGAAACAGAGGCTGAGGAAAAGAATGGCAAAGTGCTTATCCCCACTCAGACAAAGGAGAGCAGATACCTGAGAGCCTGGACAGCAGAGACACAACCCTGGCTATTCTGGTGAAAGCAAACAATAAACCCAATGAGAAATGTAAATAAAGCTTTCATCTCAAATTAATGCTCTCACTTTTCTGCACTTCACCCAAGGATTGTTTTTCCTACAGCAGCGCCTCCATCTCCAAAAACAGGAGTCAAGGTACGTGAGATGTCAGCAAGGAAAAGGTGCGGGGAAATAGAAAACCTCTGTCATTAAAAGGGCTGATCATTTCCTCATTTTAGCAAACACTTCATATTCGTCATCAGCCCTACACCAACCAAAAGCATTTAAAAATGATGCCTCTGGTTGCAGTTTCAACAGGTTTCTAAGAGACAACACCTCAAATCACCTTGCCAGCCTTTTAGAGCTTTAAGTTCAACATCAACCAAATTTGATGGAGGGGCAGGAACACCAAGGGGGTGTTCTGACAGATTTTGTGAAGTTTCATATGTGCCTGGCAGACGAAAATCTCTGATTTAAGAGAACAGACTGCAGCAGGAATATGCTACTGGAGGATGAGCAGGAGCCCACCTGCACTGGTACCAGCACAGCACACATCGTTCCTATCCCACAGATGAGGCAGGGTGAAAAAAACTCATGCAATTTATCCTTCTAGTGGAAAGTGTTCCAGGGGATGGAATCAGATGAGCTTTAAGGTCCCTTGCAGCCCAAACCATTCTGTGATTCTATGTTTGACTTCTGTTTTTAACAGAAAAACCTGGGATGCTCACTGACCTTCCAAAAAGAAAAGCAAACTACATTTAAAATTCCAAATGCAAATCTACAAACCCTACCTAGGACAAAAAAATCAAACAAAACAACCGCACAGCAGAATCTGTGAACGCCTTCCACTAGACCAGGTTGTTCCAAGCCTCAGCCATCCTTCACCTGTCTCCACGCTGGAGTGGGAAAAGGAGAGAGCAAGAGCCGAGGGAAGCCAACCAGGCACCTGAACACTGCAGTGTGGTAGGACAGCAAAACTCCTGTGCCACCACTGCTGATACGAGAGCTCTTTGGGACCAGGACACCAGCACCATTCAGAGAGGCTGGAGGAGAAATTACCTATGCAAAAAGCATTTTTGGTGAAAGAGCAAACCTTAAACCAAACCTCATTTTAGAAGTTCCAATCCGTGCCTTGAATTCAGGAATTGCGTTTCCCGGGCAGCCAGGTTCTCCAAGCACACACATGTATTACACAGGGAAGAATTACTGCTCCCTGGAGCTTCTGTCCAGCATCACCCAGCTCACCAAACCCCTTCTCTAAGTGTGTCTGAGACCTGATCTTGCCCTGAAGTCATCCCCAGCCCATGCAGGTCCTTCCACACTCAAGCAGAGAGACGTTGCCTCTCCCAAGTCCCTCTTTCTTTACTCTGTGGTTTCAAATTCCTGTCATATTTCAAGCAAACATTTTAAGACCTCCAGAACTACTCTGGACCAACACTGATACCCTGCCTCCAGCAGTGGGAAGCTCAGCACTCTGACATTGGAATTGATCAGCTCCAGAGATCTACGGACCCAGAGCTCCGGGAGTGATCAGCTGGAACCAACTCCAGGCACCAACAAGGAGCTCCAGAGGCACCGAAATGTCACTTCCAGCCAGAAATCAATCATGGTGCTTCCTGCTTGGAGACACCAACACCTCCGGAGACTGCTGGCCCACTTTCTCAGAGACCCTCAAGATTCCAGATGGTACTGAGAGCATCACCTGGTTTTTATTCTCACTTCCCATCTCCTTCCGAGTCTTTGTTCAATGTCTGCCCTCCTCCCTCTCACCTGTTTAATACAGATTTTGCTTCTCACAGCAGCACAACTTTCCATTTGAGCTCTGTCCCTCCAGTTCTGTTTTCCATCCCACTGTCATTCTTTCCCCTCCTCTTACCTTCAAAGCCCCTTGTGTTTGTCTGCCTTCACCTGCTACAGAAAATAGGGAGCTTGGAATCCTTGTGCCGCACAAACAGGTAAGAAACCTCTTGCTTCAAAACACCACATCAACATTCAAAAGTGTCACTGAATTGGAATGAATGACTACCTGTATCAGGAATTACTCAGAGCAATCACTATGCTGCAAGATTAAAGCACCAACAACACTGATCGTGCACCTATTATTTCTCAGCTACAAATACAGCATTGCCATGAATTCCCAAGTCATAGCAACATTTGCTGTGCAAAGTGCAAATACATAGAATGTTCCCAAGTCATTCCTTGCCTTGCATTACCTTAAGCAAACACAAAATGTCAATTCTCAGAACGCTGGGCACACTTCGGCACTGGATGGATGCACGTCTCTCCTGCCACAGGAGAGGGAAGGGGTTGTGCAGCTCACCTGCCTGCCACAGCACAGGAAATCTGAAAGTCTGTATCCTTCAGGAGATCTGGCTCACACAAACAATCAATATACAAATATGATTCCAGATTTTCAGACTCAGACTTGAGTGTTTTTCTAACACGAAACACACCAACCATACGCATCTCTGCATTTACTCAGTTTGCATCATGAAGAAGAGTTTTCACCCAGTTTGCTCAAAGCTCAGCTTTTAGTCAAGGATTTCCAGTGCATCTCTCCCTCCACATAAAAAGTTGTTTTGTTTTTAATTTGGCCATGAAATAGCCTGTACAATTTTGATTCCTAAAGTGATGATACCTGCCACCTTAAACAATCCCTGTTCTTCAATTCTCAGTTTCAATGTACTTACTGCTCACTTCAGACTGCAGAATTTCTAAACAATTCAACCACTTTGGTAATTTTAGTTGATTTTTTTTCCCAATACCTCCCGCACTTAAAGATTTCTTAAGTCCCTCCCCCCCCAAATATTCACAGAGAAGAGAGCATTAGATGTTAATCTAACTCCTTGATTTGTAGCAGTTCTGCAGTTCTCTACCCAACCATTTAAATGCTGTCATTCATAATAGGGTGATATACTGTACTATAAACCCTTTTGCAAATGGTACGTCTTGGTATTTTTCTTTTGTGACAAAGACTCATATTAGTTATAAAGGGGAAAGAAATTGACTCAGCGCTCAGATCTACCTACATAATCTCACTGCTCAACAGCCTCTCCCCTTCTTTAAAAGAAAATTCACACCTCTTCCTTAAAGAAAACCGAAATCACTAAGCTTTCATTTTTCCTGGCAGAGAACATTCCGTGGTCTGACAGCCCCCTGAGTTCAGCAGCTTTCTCCTATAATATTAATCCTGAAACCACAGAATCCCAGAGTGGTTTGGATTAGAAGGCACCTCAAAGCCCACCCAGTCCCACCCCTGCCATGGGCAGGGACACCTTCCACTCCCAGGTGGCTCCAAGCCCAACCTGGCCTTGGACACTTCCAAGGACCATGGGGCAGCCATAGTGTGTTTGAGGCCTCATGGCAGATCCTGGCTTTGACTCCAGCCACAGGAGCCTGTCCCTGGGGATCACTGGAGAAGTGTCTTGGTGAGGTACCAGAAGCACATAAAAGAAAAAGACCTTCCAAATTTGGGTTAAAGCAGCCGAAGTTTGAGTGGGTGGGTTTTAGTCCAGGTTCCATTCCAGTGCGTTCTCCCACACTGCCCTTGTTTTCCTTATTCTTTTAAACAAGCATGGAGGTACACACTTTTCAAGCAAACACATGACACTGTCCCCAGAGCTGAGCAAAGTTTAGTCCCCTTCCAGCCAGCCCAGACCATGCTCTGGCTTTAGGACTTGTTTACACCCCCACAGACCAGATCCAACCCACATGGCAGATTTTAGCCACACACATTTGGATAAACTCTCAATTAAGATGTAGCGAGGCTGTACCAAAATATTTTACATCTGCTATGTTTGCTTCATGCACTTAGTTGGAAATTCTATCAAAAAAGCAATTGAGTTTTTCTGGCAGGCTTTAGTCTGTATACAACCATTCTGTCTGTTCCTCACTGGAATAGCTTCTGGTCAGGAAAACTGAACGCTGAAGTGTGTGTTACTTTTGGCTTCTCCCTAACAGTAGTAACAAAGTTCATTTTTTTTCTTTACAGCTTTGGGGTGTCTGCAAGTGAAATACATCCAGGTCATCTGATCCCGACACCCATCCCCAATTTATCACCACGTGAAGGATCCTTTACAATAAACAAAACATTCAAGTTATATGATTTTTCTGCCTGTTTTAACTCATGCAAAATAAACTGAGATTATATTTGTAAGAATTGTACTTTAATGATAGAATCTTTGAGAGGTTTGGGTTGGAAAGGACCTTAAAGACCATTCAATTCCACCCTCCTGCCATGGCAGGGACACCTCCCACTATCCCAGGTTGCTCCAAGCCCCATCCAACTTGGCCCTGGACACTTCCAGAGATGGGGCAACCACAGCCTCTCTGGGCAACCTGTGCCAATTATTCCCTTTAAATTCAAAATATTTAAGTACCAGCATCTGGCCTGGCTGATGAACTGTTCTAAAGATGTGCTGACAATCACTATAGTCAGAGGATTTTTCTGAATAAAAGCAGGTTCAGAGAAAACAGTGTTTAAACCAAAGTGCAAGGACTTCCATACATATTTAAAATACTCAAACCAGTCATGGTCAGAGTACCTATGTTTCAAACACCCCCTGCTCCCCTCCAAGCAATATTCCATTTTCATGGCGTTTATTGGTTTTAATTTGCCATTGTTAGCTATTATCTGGGAAAATATTTCTTCTCATGTTATACACTGAAGTGCCAACGCTTTAAAATAAAACAACACAAACCCACAAAATTAAACAGGAAACAAGGGATGCTGGGCCAACACCCCCGATCCAGATTCACACACAATTACTGCACAGTTAAATGGGAGCTGAAGAATGATGAAAATATTCAGAATGCCCAAAGTTTGCTTTGTTCAAAAAAATAGGCTAAAGGGCTTTAACTGCGTGCTGTTCAGTTTACTCTTTTGATTGCTTTACCACTATGTAAATCAATTTGTTAATGTTCCTTACAAAATGCATGAGCCAGTTATACTGACAAACACACAAAGCTCATTCGTAATTAGCAGTTAATTAGTATGAAGGAACAGATGCTGTTAGAGTTTCAGCAGGCGAACAGGTTCTGTAAACAATGCTTATAAATCTAAATGAATTTATTAACCACAATGCAACTGTCAACGTTTTGCTGGCAACCATACAAATATGGTGGAATCCCCAAAACATCTTTACAATGTATTAATAATCATTGTGTCAACCCAAGTCTATCAGGCAGCCTCACTTGCTAACTGTCATAAGCTTGCTACTTAATCTTCTTATGTCAGTTCTCAGGACTAATTCCTCATGCCCTGCGAGGAAGAGCGGCAGCCACCAAAGCCAGCCCAGACGTGCATGGATTCACCTCCGACGCACGGCGGCTCCTCAGAACAAAGGCCTTTTCCCACCGCTTCCTGGAGCAAGCCCATCATGCTGGAAGGCACCCGGTGCAGTGAATGGTGACCCTGTTCATCTGGGGTTTTGGTCTAGGTGATCCTTAAAGGTCCCTTCCAACCCAAACCATTCTGATTCCAGATCTCATTCACTGAAAATAAGTAAAGGCAATGCTTCCTGCTCTCCTGGCTAATTTGGAGATGATCCCCCATGCAGTGCTACATGAGATACTGCAGGGAGTTTTGGGAGCTCACAAGGGGTTTTGTGGGATATGAGGGAAAGGTTCTTCCCCAGAGGGTGCTGGGCACTGCCCAGGCTCCCCTGGGAATGGGCACGGCCCTGAAGGCTGCCAGAGCTCCAGGAGCATTTAACAATGCTCCCAGGGATGTACAGGGTGGGATTGTTGGGATGTCTGTGCAGGGCCAGGGCTTGGATTGACAATCCCTGTGGGTCCCCTCCAGCTCAGGAGATTCTGACTCTGGGGTTATAAACTCATGCACTCAGCCACTGACTGATGCCATCGTTTAGTGGGGTTTTTTTGATTACCTGGGTAGATGAAGGTGGCTCAAATATAGAGATTGCATCTTGTAAAGCATTTTCTTTTCTAGATGCAACTATTGAAGCACCACCTCGAGTCAGAGGGTTTTGGCCAGGGGCCGACTTGGAACCTTTTAGGGCAACAGTGAAGATCCCTCAGTGCCCTCACTGCTGTCACTCTGCATGTTACACTGACATGCCACCCTGATATATTACACCATTTCAGCACTGGAAAATTCCAATAAATTTTTTAAAGTCATATTATGGCTTTTTAAATTGATGTTCTCTTTTACACCTCCATTGCTTTCGCTCATTCCCTCCTCCTCTCCACCGAAGCACTCTGACACCTCTTCCCCATGTTCTGTCCTATAGACACTCCAGGATTTGCAATATCCAGCACACAGAACAGGATGAAAACATCCCAAGTGTATTAAATCCTCCACAGTCTCACCAGAGAGACTGCTTGGCTTGCTTCCTGTAGGCTCCAGCCCTACTCACTGCATTGGTACTGGACCCAAAATCCTGGAATCTGGGGGAGCCTGTTCTCTGCTGGAATCGAGCACCAGGCACAAGAGCAGGATGTTCACAGTAGAGCCTCAGAAACCATACAAATACTCTCTCCCTTCTCTTGTGAATACTGGAAAACAGACCCTTGACTGGTTTATACTAAAGAGCAGTACCTGTTCCTTTATACAACAGGGATCTTCCCCCTCCTTTTAAAAAATTTGGTATTTTAGATAAGAGAAGCTCTTTCCCTACTATTTCTGCAGAGGCTGATAATCTCCTGACACTCTCCTTCTGCCTGCTTCCATTCTTCTTCCACAGTCTGTCCAAGAAAGAATGCTTAACCTGATCAACCCTCTATTCCAAACAAAAGCTGGAATGTCTCCTCTTGAATCTTAAGGATGAGCAAGAGCTACAATCACACCTGATGTGTCAGCTAGGAAATTATCAGCTGCTGCTCCAACCCACAGTTTCGTCCCTGCCTCTTTCACGAAACATTAAGAGCATTGCATTTGGATAGGGTTTAAAATAAATGAGTAAATAAATAAGGAGGATGGAGTTGAACACTCCTTATTGGCAGTCATAAGCAATCTATGACCCCTTATGGCATTCACATATGAAACATTTAGGAAACACGTTTATAAAACATTTAGGAAACATGAAATTTCCCTCTGTTTTTAAAGTTGTTGATCTGGCTACTTTCCATCATTGCCCTACAAGGGACTGTTCTCTCCTTTGCTCACTTTGAAGGGTGGGTCACACCAATAAATGGAATATTATGACTGAAATTGTGTGCCCCCTGCCCAAATCAACACCAATAAACACTCAAATGCATCCTTAGCTCCAGGCCATAGCCATGGGAAGNATTCCCTTTAAATTCAAAATATTTAAGTACCAACATCTGGCCTGGCTGATGAACTGTTCTAAAGATGTGCTGACAATCACTATAGTCAGAGGATTTTTCTGAATAAAAGCAGGTTCAGAGAAAACAGTGTTTAAACCAAAGTGCAAGGACTTCCATACATATTTAAAATACTCAAACCAGTCATGGTCAGAGTACCTATGTTTCAAACACCCCCTGCTCCCCTCCAAGCAATATTCCATTTTCATGGCGTTTATTGGTTTTAATTTGCCATTGTTAGCTATTATCTGGGAAAATATTTCTTCTCATGTTATACACTGAAGTGCCAACGCTTTAAAATAAAACAACACAAACCCACAAAATTAAACAGGAAACAAGGGATGCTGGGCCAACACCCCCGATCCAGATTCACACACAATTACTGCACAATTAAATGGGAGCAGAAGAATGATGAAAATATTCAGAATGCCCAAAGTTTGCTTTGTTCAAAAAAATAGGCTAAAGGGCTTTAACTGCGTGCTGTTCAGTTTACTCTTTTGATTGCTTTACCACTATGTAAATCAATTTGTTAATGTTCCTTACAAAATGCATGAGCCAGTTATACTGACAAACACACAAAGCTCATTCGTAATTAGCAGTTAATTAGTATGAAGGAACAGATGCTGTTAGAGTTTCAGCAGGCGAACAGGTTCTGTAAACAATGCTTATAAATCTAAATGAATTTATTAACCACAATGCAACTGTCAACGTTTTGCTGGCAACCATACAAATATGGTGGAATCCCCAAAACATCTTTACAATGTATTAATAATCATTGTGTCAACCCAAGTCTATCAGGCAGCCTCACTTGCTAACTGTCATAAGCTTGCTACTTAATCTTCTTATGTCAGTTCTCAGGACTAATTCCTCATGCCCTGCGAGGAAGAGCGGCAGCCACCAAAGCCAGCCCAGACGTGCATGGATTCACCTCCGACGCACGGCGGCTCCTCAGAACAAAGGCCTTTTCCCACTGCTTCCTGGAGCAAGCCCATCATGCTGGAAGGCACCCGGTGCAGTGAATGGTGACCCTGTTCATCTGGGGTTTTGGTCTAGGTGATCCTTAAAGGTCCCTTCCAACCCAAACCATTCTGATTCCAGATCTCATTCACTGAAAATAAGTAAAGGCAATGCTTCCTGCTCTCCTGGCTAATTTGGAGATGATCCCCCATGCAGTGCTACATGAGATACTGCAGGGAGTTTTGGGAGCTCACAAGGGGTTTTGTGGGATATGAGGGAAAGGTTCTTCCCCAGAGGGTGCTGGGCACTGCCCAGGCTCCCCTGGGAATGGGCACGGCCCTGAAGGCTGCCAGAGCTCCAGGAGCATTTAACAATGCTCCCAGGGATGTACAGGGTGGGATTGTTGGGATGTCTGTGCAGGGCCAGGGCTTGGATTGACAATCCCTGTGGGTCCCCTCCAGCTCAGGAGATTCTGACTCTGGGGTTATAAACTCATGCACTCAGCCACTGACTGATGCCATCGTTTAGTGGGGTTTTTTTGATTACCTGGGTAGATGAAGGTGGCTCAAATATAGAGATTGCATCTTGTAAAGCATTTTCTTTTCTAGATGCAACTATTGAAGCACCACCTCGAGTCAGAGGGTTTTGGCCAGGGGCCGACTTGGAACCTTTTAGGGCAACAGTGAAGATCCCTCAGTGCCCTCACTGCTGTCACTCTGCATGTTACACTGACATGCCACCCTGATATATTACACCATTTCAGCACTGGAAAATTCCAATAAATTTTTTAAAGTCATATTATGGCTTTTTAAATTGATGTTCTCTTTTACACCTCCATTGCTTTCGCTCATTCCCTCCTCCTCTCCACCGAAGCACTCTGACACCTCTTCCCCATGTTCTGTCCTATAGACACTCCAGGATTTGCAATATCCAGCACACAGAACAGGATGAAAACATCCCAAGTGTATTAAATCCTCCACAGTCTCACCAGAGAGACTGCTTGGCTTGCTTCCTGTAGGCTCCAGCCCTACTCACTGCATTGGTACTGGACCCAAAATCCTGGAATCTGGGGGAGCCTGTTCTCTGCTGGAATCGAGCACCAGGCACAAGAGCAGGATGTTCACAGTAGAGCCTCAGAAACCATACAAATACTCTCTCCCTTCTCTTGTGAATACTGGAAAACAGACCCTTGACTGGTTTATACTAAAGAGCAGTACCTGTTCCTTTATACAACAGGGATCTTCCCCCTCCTTTTAAAAAATTTGGTATTTTAGATAAGAGAAGCTCTTTCCCTACTATTTCTGCAGAGGCTGATAATCTCCTGACACTCTCCTTCTGCCTGCTTCCATTCTTCTTCCACAGTCTGTCCAAGAAAGAATGCTTAACCTGATCAACCCTCTATTCCAAACAAAAGCTGGAATGTCTCCTCTTGAATCTTAAGGATGAGCAAGAGCTACAATCACACCTGATGTGTCAGCTAGGAAATTATCAGCTGCTGCTCCAACCCACAGTTTCGTCCCTGCCTCTTTCATGAAACATTAAGAGCATTGCATTTGGATAGGGTTTAAAATAAATGAGTAAATAAATAAGGAGGATGGAGTTGAACACTCCTTATTGGCAGTCATAAGCAATCTATGACCCCTTATGGCATTCACATATGAAACATTTAGGAAACACGTTTATAAAACATTTAGGAAACATGAAATTTCCCTCTGTTTTTAAAGTTGTTGATCTGGCTACTTTCCATCATTGCCCTACAAGGGACTGTTCTCTCCTTTGCTCACTTTGAAGGGTGGGTCACACCAATAAATGGAATATTATGACTGAAATTGTGTGCCCCCTGCCCAAATCAACACCAATAAACACTCAAATGCATCCTTAGCTCCAGGCCATAGCCATGGGAAATAAAAAAAAGGAAAAGGAAAGTTAATTTCTCTGAAAAGTTTATTGATAATATTTCATTTATAGATCCTTAAGTAAAGCTGTACAGGGCTCACCTTGGGCTACGAATGCTTGGGACTATCACTGTAGGACAGTCCTGGGTATTTAAAGTATTTAGAGATAAAATATTTAGAGATAAAATGGCATTTTATAAGATGTGAAACAGAAAACTCATATTTTAGGGACTCTAAAAAATTAGGAGACTAAATAAAAGAAGCATATTAGACATTCAATCTTGATAAGCCAAAGGCCCAAACTCCAGCTCCTTCCTGCAACCCTGAGATATCCCAGGAAGGGAAACCAGTAGACTCCAGAAAGCAGGAGGAAGCAGATGGGAGGATCCAGTGAGACAAACGGATGCATGAGGAAAAAGAGGAATTGCCTCAGAGAGGCTGAGGCTCATGCCCAGGTCTGCCTGCTGTGGCCAAGGGGCAGAAGGGGCCATGCCCTTGGACTAGAAACCAGGTCCTTGGGCAAGGGAAGGGTTTAACACCCAGAGCTCACAGCTTCAGATGTCCAGGAGACCTTTTTACTGCTATTTTATTCCAGATTCTAAGGACTACAGCTTTTCTCGGGATGGTATCTGAAACTCATCAACTGCAAAAACCCACAAACCTGGCTTTCACAGTCAAATTAAACATTATTTCAGGCAGGTACATAGAGCTGAAGCGATTCTTCTGATGTAAGGGCACATTTGATCTAATTGGAAAAAATATTTCAAGTGCACTGGGAATAGTCACTGTTAACTGAATGCAACAACGAAAAAGGAAAAAAGAGCATGCAGACCCCAGGGAATTACCAAATCAATTAACAACTAATTCAGGAACTAATTTCTGTATTGCCTCTTAGCACAAAACTGTATCTTTAATTTCTCCTGCAATAAGCATCACCATGATAGTCCTAACACACTCTGACGCTTTAAATGAGTTTACAAGTATCTCTTTTTGATTGGCTATATAACATTATTTCTTCACAGTTCAGTGCAACCATAGCCAAGTGCTCTGAAATATTTAATTATACTGGTAGCGACCAGTTAACAATTTACAGAATCACAGTGAGTACAAAACATTTTATAACTGGTAATCAGCTAATTAAAAAAAAAAGCCAGCAAAATGTGTATGTTCTGATTATAAACAATTGCGGAGGAATTACACAGAAGATTTCAGCACTAAGAGTATTTGGCTCAAAACCATACCCTGGTGTTTGTACAAGCTGATCTGGAGACTGATTACTGTGATTAGACAGACGTGTGACAGAGGAAATTACACCTCATGCTGGAGATAAATAAATCAAACCATGTCATCTGCCAGTTCCTTGTAAATCATGTCAGTTCTGACTTTGGCAAAGCTGCTCCTTGGAAACACCCAATGCTGGCTTGCAAACA
>VYZR01025944.1:78477-88854 GCA_013400675.1 Oxylabes madagascariensis
TCTTGTGGAAGGTGTCCTGCCCATGGCAGGGGGTGGGACTGGATGGGCTTTAAGGTCCTCCCAATCCAAACCATTCTGGCATTCTCTGTTTTGGAGGAGAAGCAGCAGCACAGGGGGCTGGGTCTGTGTGTCAGTGAAATGGGGTTCAGTGCAGAAACACACAGCTGTAAGGAAGGAAAGTAAAGCCTGGGCTCTCCACATGCTTGCTACCATCCTCCTTCTGAAATGCTTTTGGCCCTTACCTGCATTAGCCACTTTCATTTCAAAACACAACCTGATGTTGAACCCAGACAGAAGAGAGAAGCCATCAGATAAGCCCTGGCACTACTGGCCGTAGCATCATCTGTCTGTCGTGCTCCTCTAGATCGTTTTTTTCACCCTGTCAAGTCAGATGAATTACAGCAGGAAGAGCTGCTAAGATCTTTGCTTATTTGTTCTCTCTTCTGGTAGACTCCAAGTAAACATCTGCAGCCAGGAAAGCTGCTGCAAAGAGCATTTACTGCTTGTGAGGACGGCGAGTCTCGGATGTGACACTTGCCCCGAGCACTGTGGTGCTCTCGTGGGAGTGAGGATGACTAAGGACATCATTCTGACCAGACGTGGCAGATGATCCCTTTTCAAAACCCATTGCCAAGACACTGCTGTGCCTGCTGAAATGCTCCAGCAGCTGGACAGACAGCTGTGGGTATTTTAAGGGAAAACAGGTTTCAGGTAGGATGATCTCACTGCTTCAATGGAAGGACCAGGATAACAGATAACGTTGTGTGCTATTCCATGCAAGATTTGTGTAACTGGTGCTTAAACATCCCAACTAGGGCTAAAAATGAACAAAAATGAGGTTAGGAAGTAGGAAATCACTAGTGAAGCAAAGAAGTAGAAAATCTCTACTGTAACAGAGGCAATGCTGACCTACACCTGTAGGGAGCTGAGGAAAAGTGACAGGTTTTTTATGCCAAGTTTGACATTTGATGAGAGCATCTTCAAAGTCACCTTTGCTGAATATAATGATTTTTTTATAAAATTCAGATGTATGTTGGGAAGCGCCAGTTTTGTTTATGCCCATCTTAAGGGAAAACTGCAACTTGTGCATCCAGGAATCAAATCCTTCTTCGTGAACAGCAAATCAGTGATGCCACCCCCAAGCCTTGACATAAAAAATATTTGCCATTTTTAGGTCAGTGTAAAGGAAAAAAAAAAAAAAAGACAAAATACCTAATTTCATTAAGATTACTTTAATGTACTTAAATATGCCAAGCTGGCAGGCACAGAAGGTCATTTGAAATATCACCTAAAAGTAAAGCCTGAGTAAGATATTCCACTTTCTCCATTAATCCAGCCATTTGCAAACTGAGGGAAGGGAATGGATTCTGAAGTTCACCTTTGCAAGTCATGGATGGCAAATTTTTCACTGTGTCATCAATACAGCACTAACCATTTAGAACACTTATTTCTAATCCAGGCTTCAAGTTTGTCATTCCTAAATGATGCAGCAATTTGGGGGCACGAGAGATACAGCACCTCCCAGGGCAAGCCAAGGGTGGAGGCGACGTGTCAAACACCGACTTTGGCTATTTTTTGGTAAAAGAACAGCCAAGGTTATACAGCTGGAGTATATAACGATGTGAGCATCTGTGATTAAGTGCAAGGGGCAGGGAGAAGAAGGGCTGGGAGCAGAAAGTCAAGGCCAGCTCTTACGTATTTATTTACACTCCAGTCTGGGGGGGATGAGGGCAGGACAGAGGAAAAAATAATAAAAATTAAAAAAAAAAAAAAGAAAGAGCACACAGCTGCCATCCCAAAAACAGACCTCCCATCTGCCACCCACGATTTGCATGTCACCTTCTCCAGGCTCATTTGTACTTCATTAACTGCCATTGACTTAACAAGATTTATGCAAATGACACCATAGGAGCTCACTAACTCCCANCACAGCTGCCATCCCAAAAACAGACCTCCCATCTGCCACCCACGATTTGCATGTCACCTTCTCCAGGCTCATTTGTACTTCATTAACTGCCATTGACTTAACAAGATTTATGCAAATGACACCATAGGAGCTCACTAACTCCCACTGCAATCAAGTGATTATGTATGTACAATTCTCCACAGCAATGAAAAATTAATACATGACAAGCCCCCTCACCGCTGAGCTGAGCTTCTTGCTTTTATTTTTCTTGTTGTGTGCGTTATTTTTTTTTTAATTTGAATATGCCCTACTGATAAAGATTTCCCAAACCCACAAAAACCAAAGTAATTTTCCCAAAATGCTACAAAACCTCCCATCCTAGAAAGTCAATTCCCAAAACTGCACAGCCCAATGTGTGCTTCAAAATATTCTTTAAAATATTCAGACTACCAGGACCATGACTTCTTTTCCACAATAAATGGTTTGGAGGGAGGATTCTCCAACCAGAACTAGCCACTTGCTTTAAAAGTATTATTAGCAATGCTACAGAAAATAGCTTAAATAGTCTTAGTTTAAGCAGCTCCTTCTCAGAAGTACAAAACTTCCTGTGGATTGTAACTTGAAGCCAATACTGCTCAAGACTTTTTCTGACTCTGTTGGATTTGCACAAGATATTAAAATAGCACACAGGTGAAATTTCGTATAATTTTTTTAAAAATTCTGATATTCCCAGTTCTCAGCAGCTGCCAAAAGTCCAGGATTTAAGAATGCTGATATGGCTGCATGTACAAGGTATTGGTACCTCCCCAGGAAACCTTCCTTCTCAAAATTTCACCCACCTTAAGAGTATTTTGGCAGAAGCAAGCAGCCATCTTTTAAAAACAAGCCTGCTTTTCATTGCTTACCATTTTGGGTTTCTGCTGGGAGCAGGAAGGGTCACCAGGACAGTTTTATATGGCTCAGCCCAATAAAACCAAATTTAGCACTGCAGTGAAAAATCAGCTTTACCAACTAGAAAGGACACAGAGAGTAAGAACATTAACTCTTTTTGACCAGGCTGCTCTGAGTTAAGGATAAAGCCCTGAAGAAATGACGTGTTTCCTTGGAAGGAAATAGGTTATTCACAGTTTTACCTTGTTCATGGAATCCTGGAATGGTTTGGGTTGGAATGGACCTTACAGACCATCTCATTCCAACACCTTGCCATGGGTGGGGGCACCTTCCCCTAGCCCAGGCTGCTCAGGGCACCATCCAAATTCTCCCAAACTCTCAGGGATTTCCCTTAAACTCACAGGGATTCAGGGACCAAGAACAGGAATCCAGGAGCAGGTTGCAACTCTTGGCTTCTTTTGACCAAAAGCCACTGGGACAGCTGTGTAGAACCATACCTGGGTCCCAGAATGATCAGCAGCTCTTTCATAGTGCTGGGAGAGATTCCATTTTTCCCTCAAAACCAGAACATTTCCAGCCTCCAAGGAACTTGTTTTGGCTGAAGGTTTTGTCATTTGTTTGTGGGGTGTTGTTGGGCTTGGTTTTGTTGTTTGTTTGGGTTTTTTTATTTTGGTGGAGCTTTTTTGTTTTGTTGTTGTTTAGTTTTATTCTCCCACAGCAATCCTGGGAATGCTGCAGCCTGAAACCAGGCTCTTTCTATTCCCATGTATCCCAAACAACAAGAAACAGAACAAGAAGAAACAGCATCAGGTTGTACCAGGCAAGGTTCAGGTAGGATATTCGGAAAAACTTCTTCACAGGAAGGGTGGTCAGGCATTGGCAAAGCTGCCCAGGGCAGTGGTGGAGTCCCCATCCCTGGAGGAATTTAAAATCCATGAGGATGTGGTGCTTGGGGACATGGGTTAGTGGTGGCCTTGGCACTGCTTGTGTAAACACTGGACTTGGTGATCTTAGAGGGCTTTTCCAACTTTTATGACTCTGTGATGCCATTTGCCACAGAAAACATCAGGATGGAAGGGGTTTCTCAAGAAGAACAGCAGCACGAAGATTTTTAGGTCGAGAAGTTCCCTTCCATATCCCTCTGTCTTATTCCCAGTTAAGGCATGAAATAAAAGACACCAGCTTTCCTAGCAGGAATTTCTGCTGCCTCAGAGACAGCTCCAAGGACCTGTCGAGCCCTCTGAGAATGTGGCTGTATCAGCAACTGAACCTGGAGCCATCTCTACTGACTAGACCTCCAAAATCCTTCCTCCTGACATCTGAGTGTGATGTGAAATCCCACTGGGAGCAGCTGCCCCACAGCACCGCAAAAACCTCTCAGGTTCCCATCCCCAAAGCCCAAAGAAGAGGATGGATCTGCTGAGGACACACATTTGTGGGTAATGGCTTGTATGTGACAAAATGAAATTACCATAATTGCGATTAGTAACAAGAAGGACATGTTTGGTCCTATTAGGTACACAAGCAGGGCTGCAAGGAGAATTTTTCCATACAGAAATTACAGATATTGTAAGGGATATTCCTTTACAACACGCTGTGGCACAATCACATTTACAATGTTTATCTTACAATACTCTTCCTACGAGTATACTTTTAATCAAATTAATTCCATACAACAGCATTTTAGGAAAGAACAGTACGTATGCCTGGAATAAATACTGGCACATCTACTCCTCAGTTTTACATTCTCAGCTGTACTTTTAATTAGCATTACCCGAAAGAATTGCAGCCGGTCTAACCCATCCTGTACCATACAAAAGCTGTAGGAAAATAAAATTGTAGCTTGCTTTAAATGCCTGGAATCCCCTCCCCTGGATGCAGAGCCAAATACTGAGCTCCTCTGCTTTCAAACTGCTCTTCTGGATTGCAGTGTGCTTGATTAAAATTTGCCTACTAGAGATTCACACATGACAGCATTTTTGCTGCCTGATGGTCCCAAAAGGTCTTTTAGAATAACTTTAGGAAGAAAAATCACAGCTAATAGTTAAGGGTACAAAATCAACTCCTCCTCGCATCTAGAAATAGAGGAAAAACATGGAACATCCCAAAATATGTAAATCCAGCTCCACACAGGACATCCAGGGCTACCTGGCAGTATAAGGCATGGACTGAAGGAGGATTAGGAGAGGCAAGTGAGCCTCTGCAGGGCAGGAAAGGCACCAAAACAACTGGAAAGAAACGTGTGGGAATAAAATAAGTGGAAAAGAAAGGGAGCTTATCTCTAGCAAGGCAACTCTCACACATGAGTAAACACTTGCAAACACTGACACAGAAACTGTGTGAGGTGCATTCCATGGGAACACAGAGATCGCAATTGCACGAATTTAGTGCCATTTCATTTGAGAAAGTAAATCATCTCATTCCCTAAATACTTCCCATCCAACGCTCGCACTGCTTTTGCCTTTCAAAGGAGTGTTCCCAGCCACAATTTAGCATCAAGTTTCCAGGCTAATGAAAGTGCATCTAGGCTAGTAAAAACAGACCAAAACAAATCCTCGGCTTCAAGTCCTGTTGTGTAATGAGAAAGTTTAATTAAGGCCACACATTACAGCTGTAAACGTTCTCTTATATAATAAGGTCTAAATGAAACTGAACCTAATCAAAGTTACAATCCCTTCATTAGCAAATTACAAACAAGAGCGCGCAGCTGACACACCGGCCATGATTATCACAACTAATTGCCTCGTTGTTACGGAGCAGCCTGAAACTGTGTTCAGATGTCCGTCTGTGGTAGCAAATTAGGGCCACATCAGGCTATTCCTGCGATCACAAGGGGCTCTTGTCGAGCGATCTGATTTACCCTGCGCCTGGCAGCACTCGGCCCAATCAAAGCCCCCTCTACAAAGGCAGCTTTGAAGCCAGCACAGCCTAGAAACCCGCTCCATATGCAGGCCGGCAGACTGCACTTCATTAGGCCTGTTGTCACATTTTCCCTCTTCTTATTCTAATGATCCTATTTTAATACACATAGGAACCTCTCCTAATTGATGTCAAGTGAGTGACTTCCACATTCATCACCAGCGCACATCAAACGCCGCTCGGTGCGCTGGCCCCACCACCGCCGTGCCATGGACCTGAGGTGTGTCTCCCAACTATGGAAAGCAGGGAAGAAAAAAAATGCAACTATTTCGGCATTACCTGTTTAATTGGGATTGCGCGGCCGCTTCCAATGCTGTCTGTTCTGCTCTCCAGGACCTTCTTCTCTTTGTCTGGGTCACTCCCTTTCCGAGACTGCAGAGCGAAAAGAAAAGTTTGCGTTCCATTAAATGCACACGGAGGATGCTTTTATTTGCCTTTTTTTCTTTCAGGGCAATTAAAAAATAATTTGGCAGGTAAATATAGGCTCAAAATTAGATCTACACAAGTACACGACCATCCTAAAATCTGAATAAATTTCCCATCCACCACCCATAAATTTCAACCACTAGTTTGAAATGCATTTGGATTTGAAGAGTTACAACTTCACTGTCTGAAGACCCACAACATCAGAGGACATGTTTCTGAAGTTTCGAACACTAGCTTCAAAGGGGAATGAAGATGCCATCTTCTCACTAAAAATATTCAATATACCCACGCATACATTCAATTCACACCTGTGTGGTTCTTAGAAATGTCAGCTGCTATTTAGACATACCATTTTATAATGCCAGGTTTGACCATATGGACTTAAACTTTTTTTTTTTTTTTTTTTTTGTTCGGGATGGTTAGAAAGTTGGAACTGCAAGAAAAGCCAGTGACTGGAAAAAGTTATCTGAACACAATGTGGAAAAATTAGCATGAGGAGAATTTTACCAATATCTAAAACCTGAACTGCTTTATCCTGGCTTTCTCCAACGCTGGAACTGCTGCAGGAGTAAGGTCACAGCACTCCCTTGTCACAGCGCTCCCTTCCCGACTTTATCATGTTATATGGGAATTTGAAGAAGTTATTCAGATCGCAGCCCGTTATTGCGACAGAACGCATGGGCGCAGTGATTTTGACAGATTTATTTTATTACAAAAAGGAGACCTGAGAGTCATCCTCCTTAATAACTGCGCTGACAAGTGACAACTTCACTCCATTACTTTCCAATGGGAACATTACTCACACAATATCGGAAATGGGAAAACATTTTCGCGTGCTTTTCAGTGCTGTGATGATGTATGAAAGGAGCCCATTTGTGGTGTCCGGCACCGCCATGGGGAGTTAATGAGAACCGGGGCCACGCCAGAGCCCGCTCCGCGTTTCCCGCGGAAAGAGACACCGAAATCAGGAGGATAATCGGGATCGAGGATCGCTAATGCCTGTTTCCCCCATGCAATAAGGGGTGGAAGGAAGAATAAATCCCCGGAGCAGCTACCCTGGGGCGTGAGGGGAGGGAGGGAAGGCAGCGAGGAGGACTCCAAGTAAGAGCATTCTGAGCAACACATTCACGCAGCGGGGATGCCGCGCTGCCAGCCCCGCTCCGCCGGGAACGGGCTGCTATCACCAGTTACTATGGTTCGGGGCAATGGAATGACGTGCTGGGGAATTAAACAAAGAACAAATGAAAGCAAGCAAAACAAGTGGGAGGGATGAAATCCAGTGTGCAGGATAACTATTGTTCCTCGTCCTTCAAGACAGATTTCTGCCTCTGAAAGTGCCACTTCCCAAGAATACAAGGCAAAACAAAGCTTCAATGGCGCAAAGCGCCCGTAAGTGACATTGTAAAGAAACTCAGTGAAGGTGCCCAAATCCTTGGGAGGGGAGTTGTCAACTTGAATGTTTCTTTTTCATCGGACTTCTTTTCGAGAAAGGACACTGCCTCTGAAATGCAGGCTGAATATTTACACGCTGTTTTTCATTTCTGGTTTTAAATCATCGCCATTCCCTAAAAGTTACTGCAGCTGGAAATCACAAGCTACACGTGGAAGGGAAATACCTATGTGCAAAACACTGGTAAATGCCAAAACTACAGAAATGTAGCGATTTCTGTTAGGCAAATTCCCTTCTAGCTGCTTGTAATAACGTTTTCCAGGGGAGAATCTTTGCACACTCCACTATTTATAAAGATGAATTGCGCAGTGAAACAGAGATCTGATCTTTTATGCTTTTGTACCTATGACACACACAATACGTCTTATATCCTAGCAGAAAAAAATCCACTCCAAACCACACTGGAGCAACACTTCCTAGGACATTTTCTGATGGCACATCTACACAATAAGTGGTTCTATTTAAAACTTGGTGCCAGCAAACCAGAAAAAGTCGGGAAAAATTAAAGCACCCGCACGAATATCATTGGAGTGATTTCCCCTTTGCACTGGAAGTCACGCACAGACTTAATCCACGTAAAACTTGACCCAAGATGTCATGTCTGAGTTTGGGCACAATCAGATCCAGATCAGTGGTGCAGAGCACCCCAAAAGTAAAATACTCATCTGTAACAGTAGATACTGAGACAGAGAGCTCATTTTAAGTTTGGAAAAACTCTCTTGGAATTCTGTAAATATATAAGACAGGTAACACTGAATGTGGGCAAGGTGATGCACTTTTCTATGCCAGAAATTCCCTCAACAAGTGTGGGATAAGACATGGTTAGAATCAGCTTCTTGCTCAGTGACCCTCATAAATGCATTTTAAATCCTCACCTGCCCTATACAAGATTATTTGGTGGTTCCTGTTATCACACTATCCAAAACAAAGGATATTATCTCCTCTAATATTTCATCTATCTTATCACTTAAGGGGAAAATCAGCTGCTGCAACAATAGCTTTACAACAAACATTAATACTGAATGTCAAAAAGATGAGATGCTGCATTTAATGCAGTGAATATGTTTAAAATACTCAACCCTATTCCAACTCAAAAACTGTAATTAAGAAGAGTATTTTCTACTTAGCCCAGTCTTCTTCCAACAACAGAAGATCTAAAGATCACTAAACAGATTATCTGCGGTAGGTAACAAGGGGTAACTTGCAATTATTAAACAGAAATATATCTGATTCTGTAAGAGATAAAGGCATAAGTGACTGGGAAGAGAAGCACAGCAAGAAATCCAGAGCTAAACAGTAAAATATTTTAATTACACACTCTGTTCATAACTACACAGAAAATACTGGTTATCTATTTGTTCAATTAAATAATTCCAGGTTATAACTTGGTACAAAAGCTGGGTTACAGCAGAGTGGGTGTTAAGTCCTTCAGGACATAGATTACAGGGCAAATCATTGAACAATCTCACTACACCCACCTTAAAAGACACAACCAATTCTGCAAAGGCAAATTATTACTATTTTTCCCAGTTACCAGGCATTAAAGCAACTATCAACACCCTCTCATATTAGAAAATATAGTTCTCACTAATTATCACAAACCAGAGCTTTAGTCTGTTTGTTTATAGCTGACTTAACGTTCTTCTCAAACCTTTCCTTGACTTGATGGGTCTGTTTTTCTCTCCTCCCCTTCTCAAATTTACAGCTGCTCCAAACTCAAACATCCCCAATTCCCCAAATGTCAACACCACGTCCAGAGCCCTGGCAGCACCTCCTGCACCCTTCAGCCTGGACATCGACGGTCGGCGATGTTTCCAAGGGACGCAGCGGCATCCCAGCTCTGCTTCCAGAGCTCTGACTGCTGGTGGTTTCTGGGCTGACACTGACATCTAGTGGGGTTGGGAATTCTGGAATTCTCCCACCAAACTCCAGATTATTCCCACCAATGGGAAGAAATTCGCATGACTGTCATCAAATATCGGTGTCAAAGCTGGGACACTTCTTCCCAGGCCACTCATTTTATTGTTTTCCACCTACACATTTGCACCCAAACACACATGCATAATTTCCTCTCCTTTATACGAGTGGGAGATCTGGGATTAAATCACAATCCCTCTGTTGGGATGGACACGAGGTCCCTGGGGCTCTGAGCTGTCACTCAGCGCTCCAAAACCGTAACCAAACTTTCCACTTGCTGAAGGTGGAGAGCTCAGATTTCCCTCAAAGTATGAGGAAAAGGTTTTATGGGGTTTGTATGAGGAAAATGAGCATGACATCACTTTGGAATAAAATATATAAATTCTCCATGTTGACAGGGAAGTTGTGGGCTCCTAAACACAACTAACATGTAGCTACAACCCCCAAGGGAGTTACACGAGAGCCCAGAGGGATTCTGAGTTTGCTACAATGTGCGTGAACTATCAAAAAACTGCTTACAAACCACAATTTTAACTGCAACACAATCCCAAAGCTTTCAGCAAGAGGGCTTAAACCAAGGAAACCTTCACTCAGGGCTTTACTAGCATCTCCCAAACTACTTCTGCATAACAAAGACCTGTCATATTGCACCAAACAGCTCTCTATTTGATTTTATTGCTAGATTTTGGGATTTTTGGCCTCTCAATGAAGCAAAAAACAGGTGGTTTGGAAAGAAAAAAAGTTACTTTAATCTCCATCATCTTTTTTAACCCTAGAAAAGAAAAAATTGATCTGATTCTGTATAGTAATAGAAACAGCATAGGGTAGTTATGGTATAGTTTAGTTTGGGAAGGAGCTTAAAGCCCAT